>JBCNJP010007271.1:0-14695 GCA_039602395.1 Deinandra increscens subsp. villosa | reverse complement strand
TTGTAATATTTTCCTTTTAAAGTTGTGCTTAAGTTGAGTAAGGAAGTGGCTTGAAATACAATGAATTCCTTTACTCAATGGAATTTAGAAATCATTCACTTTAACGAAGGAAAGTTACATGACCTCAAATTCTATTGATTAAAGAAATTCATTGAATTCCAAACTCCTTCCTTACCCAACTTAAGTACAACTTTAAAAGGAAAACTTTACAATTCCAATTACATTACATTCCATGAATCAAACGCCACCTGATTGTTTGGAATGGGATGATTGAAAGTCTAGTATGATGCAAGTTGGGTGTGTTGTTTTTTGTTGGGTTTGGTGTTTTGCTCTATCGCCTTGATAGGGTTTTAGTGGGAAAAAAAAACCAATCGTGGAGATTATGAATTCCGAATAACTTATTTTCCTGAAAAATCCACTTCTGACTTTCCTTTTTCCTCTTCAATTTGCTATTTTCATCCAACGTTGTTTCCTTTAAACTAGGGAATTCATTTGTTTCCCTTTTCCTCTTTGTTCTATAAATTATTATTGGGGCTATTGCATTTGGTTTAGACATCCCAGATTTCTTGCAATTTTCGTATTCAACTGCATCAACTTTCTCTTGATGAATATGCATGGAGTTCACTTATCTCTATCTCCATATTTCAAGCCTTTGAATTTCACTTCTTTTCTTCTCCCACAAAATCAACCATCTTTTTCCATACCCAGTTGCAGGTTTCGCTATGGCGGTTATCTCACTTCTAACTTTCTTGATCGCCCATCGTTTCCCATCACACCCATTTACGGAAATTCGAATAAAAGAAGTGGAAGTTACCATAAAACCCTCGTTAGAGCCGCTAATAGGATATTGTCTCCTTATCAAGTTTTGGGAGTTTCTCCTTCTGCTACTCGTTCTGAGATCAAAAGGGCTTTTAGAAAACTTGCTTTGAAGTATCATCCTGATATCAACAAAGAGGTATTAATTATTATATGATTGAATTTTTGTTAATTGATCATTGGCTTTGCATTATTCATCTCTTTATATTGATCCACATTGTTAATGTTTCTTGAAACTCAGGCTGATGCTCAAGAGAAATTTATGAAGATAAAACGTGCATACGAGGTGTTAACCGTCGACAGGGGCGGATCCAGGATTTCTTTTCGTTCGGTTCACTTATTTTTCTGGTGGTCGGAATTCTAACTAAATGTTAAAATTTTCGGTTTACTCAGTTCGGGTCGGATAAAATTGATCTGCACGATTAGACAAGTTAGACAAGTTTTATGGACATCTGCACAATTTCATTTCTGTATAAATCCATAATGATTCGTAGATTGACAGTATGCATCTTCCAAGTGTCTAGTATACAACTATTAATTATGTTGTTTTGTTATATTACTTAAAAAAAAGATAAAAGATTATAAGGGTTGGTAAAAGAAAGATGCTCATGTTCGTCAGAAGTACTATATGTTTATTAATAAAAAAAATAACTTCATTATGACATGCCTAATAATTTTCATTGTATAACTGATGACACATAATAATTATTTTGATACATAAGGTGTCATGATAAGAAGTGATGATCTCAAGCAATGCCAGCTGAATATGTAACAAATACTACAATTGAAACCAAAATGGTCATGTACTCGTAACCTTTTAGTTCAAAAAATGTTCATATCTATATTAAACATCATAACAATTAACAAATCCTACAATTAAAACCAGCGAAAATTATAGAACAGTAACAATAGCATATCAACTTCGTACTCTGTAAATTACTAGATTTAAAATCGAAACGTAAATGTACCTTTTTATACAATTCCAATAGGTGCATCATACCTTCCCAGACTCAAACAACAAGTTGTATCTTTTCTTTGGTGCTTTGGTGTTGTTCAATTTTCAACCCTAAGGAAATCACTGCCCAAAATTACACATGAATACACTGACATTCAAGTTTCAACCCTGAAGAACGTAACTAAATAATTTAAGAACACATTACATAAACAAAACCTAAATCAATAAAATCATCAAATTCAACTACTCAAGAACAAATTCAATTAATCAGAGAGTTTAGAGCAAATCAATAAACAAATTCAAATATTCAACTTACAGTTACAACAAAAGAGATCAGAGAGTCAGGGTGAGAGACGAGACTGAGAAAGGGAGAGTCGAAGTCGAGCATGAGCGTGAGAGCGTGATTTAGAAAGTTTGGTGAGCGGCTGTTTTAAAACCTAAAACCCTAATATAAGCTGCTTTAAGAAAAAGCTGGAAAAAAAATTAAAAAAAAAAGCGGTAGAGGAACTAACTCGAACACTGCACCTCATGGTTATAAAAATCACCGAAAACCAGCTGAACTAGCGAACAATTCATTATTTGGATTCACTTCCAATCTATATAAGGATTCACTTATACTTTTTTTCTATATATTTACAGTAAAAATTTGAAATCCACTGGTTCCTGTGAACCCAGTGGCACCATACTAGATCCGCCCCTGACCGTCGATTCAAGGGCGAAATACGACATTGGAAATTGTGCATCTGAAACAGACAACTATAAGCCTGCTAAAGAGGTTAAGAAAAAGCAACAGAAAAAACAACTAAGCCTGCTGAAGCTGTTCCAAAAAAGAAACCAAACAAACTGAAAGAAAAGCCAAGCCTGCTGAAAATGTTCGAAAAAAAAAAAAGTAAAAATAGCTGGTAAAAAATAAGCCTGCTGAAGCTGGTGACTTTTATGGCTTTGGTAAATTAATTCAGTGTGGTGTTTTTTTAATTATTTTCAGTTTTGATCTTATTAAGAAAATCAAATATAGTAAACTACTATATTTGAAAGCTCAAGTTTCTATGTTCTATGTCTTGATATCTTAACTACTTTTAACTGCAGCTAATATGTGAAGGGATGTTCAAATAGAAATAGGTAGATACTTCTTGAGTTCTTTCTTTTCTTTTTTTTACAAATATAGTAAACTACTATATGTTTTACCATTTTGTACCAGAAATTCTAATTTCACTGTTATATGTGGCATATTTAAAGAGGTGCAAGCAGAATCAAAGAGCTTATGGGAGGGCCTAGAAGTGAGATTTAATTTAAATTGATGTAAAAAATAGCATGTTTCATAGAGTTACTAAATTTATTGCAACTGATAGGAACTTAGGGAAGAATTTGGCAAGATTTCTGGAAACAAGATGAATACGACCTACATTGTATATGAGGAAGAATTAGGCGGGTTTTTTGAATACACGACGATGAACATGCAGTACACTGAAGATGAGAGAAAAAGAAGATATGAAAAGCCTGCAACATCCCGTAAAAGTAGAAATTACGGTAACAAGGGAAGCAGAAGAAAACATATTGATGATGAGACAAAGAGAGTATAAACTATAAAGACTTGTAGAAATAAAGGTGACGGGGGAAGCTGAAGAAAAAACATAGACGAAATTGAAGGAACACTTGTTAAATTAAAGAAGAAAAACAAAGACGAAACTGAAGGAGCACTTGTTAAACTTAAGAAGAAAAACAAAGACGAAAATGAAGGAGCACTTGTTAAATTGAAAAAAAAAACAAAGACGAAATTGAAGGAGCAGTTGTTGGATTAAAGAGGCTATAAATTAAATTAAAAAAAAAAAAAAAAACTTGATGAATAAATACGTGTAATTGGATATTTTTCATCTACCAGTATGTGTATTTCGAGCTTCTAAGAATCACAAGGTTAGTTTTTGTTAAAGTTTGTAATTTTGGATCATATGTTACATATTAACAGAGCATTAATGAGGGGCAATGTTCCATTTAACATGTTTAATATTTTTTGTAAGTGGCATCTCAAATTAGAATCCGGTTTTTTCCATTGGATTGATTCATCACCATTTTCTGTAAATCCATTTTATCTCGTTAGTTTTGAAATCGCTGAACAGACATGAATGTTTTCTTTACCACATAAATTGGTTTTGTTATTTTATATAGTTTTGTGATTCTTGTTGATCAATTCAATCAAGTAATACACAAAAACATATAATGTGAGGACATACCGGTAGGGATTGAGATTATAGATGACGATGATGATGCCATAGCCATGATGTTCCTCTTCCCTTTAGATGTCTTCTATTGATGGATTTTGTGACTATAGAGAATAGTGTATGTATTGGTGTTGTTTATGTTCTCTAGTCATATATTTATAAGACATCAAAGGGCAAAAGACATTTCATATTATGTCATTATTCCCATCAAATAATGACTATATTAATAAGAACTTTATGTCATACATAAATAAGGACTTTATATGACTTTATATCATTTTGGCAATTATTAATAAATGATCCCAAAGGACACATTCATGTAGGTATATTTCCAACATTCTCCCATTTGTCCGAGTGATCATTTATGATGAGCATTTCTAAAGTTTGGCCAAGTTAATAACACTCATCTGATTTCGAATTTAAAACTGTAGTAGAAAAATACAGTCATTGAGTTATTCTAAACTCAAGACCCGCATTAATCATACTACAATCGCAAAACGAACATAAGAAATTAAGGACCAAAATTACTAGATTGATGCCCTTAACGTTGATTTATATGTAAAACTGTCTATATGTCACTTAGGCATGCATAACATATTCAGAGACAAAATAAATCAAAACTGATGAGGAATATTTAATAATTAGTCATTCATATTATGACATGATCGGTCATTAGTAAACCTCGTCTTCATTGTGAGCTCTTATGAGGATAGACCTTAAGTTATAGGATCCTTAAACATATCATGAATGTTTTCAATACAAGGACTTAGTTTCCTCTACTTGTTCTTGAATGAATAATAATCTTGTATCGAAAATTTAATGCAGCTCCGCTCAAAACTGTTACTGTTTTAAGAGATTAGGATAGCTGACTTTATCACAATGAGTCTTCAATATGTTATATTTGGACTTACGGAATTATTAGTCTACTGATAAATTTACCAACAACATCTAGTGACAAACATATCATGTCATAATAACTTAGGTTGTTGTTATCAGTTTCTTATGACTCATCCATGATCCATTAGATAAATCTGTCCGCAGACACAAGGATATACCACTGAGTTGACATTTTATTTCCTTTGAATACAATAAAGTCAAATTTTAGAGATAGTCAACTACTTTGAGTTTCTCACTTCTTCTATAGTTCAAATTTATAGTCTTTCGTTTCTTATGGATATTGAAATGCTATCTTAGATGCTTTATGATGAACTAAACTTAGAAAATGATTTTCATCATTTCTAGTATTTCAGCAATGTTGGCAATATCTAAATGAGTATACACTTGAACATACGTAAGACTTCTAACTAATGAAGTATAAGTTTTAATCACTTGAACCTTTATTATTAATCTCCTTTAGTTACTAGAGTTACAGACTGAGAGCAACGTTACATGTTGTAATGTGCTGAACACATAATTAAGTCTTATGAGACTTAATTAATGTCTCATTAGGTTGGTCTTGGTGTATTTTGATGCTTGTTGCATGAGAAGCATCTCCAAGATTTTAATGTCAAAATTATGCGAGAATAAGTCGCTTTGATTCATGCAACAAAACAAAAATAATGTATATAAGGGAAAATGTTGTATTAGTTGCTCCCACTCATCTTAAGGTAGGCCCATTTATCCACTTATTCTTGATGAAGAATGGTTACATTTTTAATTTCATCAAACTTTAAATTTCACTTGTAAGTTTGCTTACTTTAACCCTATATATGAATTTAATCATCTTAGAGACTAGGTGTTTTTTTAACTTTCAGGCTTGAAACCTTGAGTTTAGTTTATGAACATGTCTTTATGTTAAGTGAGTATTAAGGAAAGATATTTTATAATTCTGTTAAATGTCACTCTTAATAAGGACAATGATAATCTCTCAAAGAATCATTTAGGAAAAAGGGTTCTTAATTGTTAATAGCCTTTAGTTACCAACCATGGTTTATAACGTTCAATTTCTCCTTTCGGATTTTAGTTTAGCTATGGAAAACTAAACTTCTAACGTTATTCTGATTTAGGGAGTTAAGCTCATTAATGATAGCTTTATTCCATTAGATGATTTGATTGATCGTTAATAATGGCTCTAGTATAAGAGATATGATTAGTAATCTTTCTAATATCCATGTGAGCTTTATTAAGGTAGGTTCATAATCATCAAAGTTAATAGGCAACTTATGCCTTGATGACCTACTAAGCTGGATCGAACGGGTTTGAAGTAAAACATTAATAGTTTCATAGATCTCCTCTTGATTATTTGAGTCAGGTATATTAGGAGTAACATTATTTTATAAGTGTGTGGAAGTGGATCATCGTTATGGTAGTGTGGTGTACAAGAGGTGTAATCGGAGTTAAATTCAGAGTTTAAATTTAACTTTGACTCTCCCCCCGCCTCTTGCACTTTTAGGCAATATCATGGGTAAGGATTTTTCATTGCTCCCACTGACCTCAGAAGAGAAGTCATTGATAAGGACTTTGATTTCTCCCACTAATCTTAGAATTTCTTAGGAACTTGGCATGCAACATGCTTAGTGTTTGAGGATTTCTTTTTTCTTTTTTCTTTTTTCTTTTTGCGGCTAACAACTAATCATATGGTTTATACTTGGTTGTCTTCATGTCCGGATTTCAGAATGGATTTAAGGGACATATTAGATAACCTTGTTTAGCATATGAGTTGTTGTATTTAGAGCCTTGGTCTATAGGAATAGATGTATAACTTAGATGACATATTTATTATCATGTCTATAAGGATACTTAAATGCATACATTAATGATGTATCTTTAGAAGTACCATACATGATCTACTGGTTCGCGCGCACTACTATGATCCTTATAGATTGGGAGTGTTACCATTATTTGTATGTCAATCTTAGTATTTAATCTATTACATCTAATCTCACAACTTTCATTTTATGGTTAAGTTGATTTTCAACTTCATCCTTAAAAGCTTTAAGGTGAGAAATATGTTCCTCCTTAATTAAGTACAAGAATAAATAATCAGTTATGTGAGTGATAAATGACTTATGCCCGGATATTCCATTTTGGTATAAGATCCACTAATTTGTTTGAGTTTTGGTAAGTTAGAACTCTTAGTGGAACCTTGTATATATTCCTTTAACACATGTATTCTCTTTGTTACATTCTCACTTTATGTGATAACAAAGATTATGAACGTGAATTATCTAGTTAAAGATGTCAATCCATTGGAACACAACTAAACAATTATAACCAACAACTATGAGAGTTTAAGATAACAGTGACTTTGTCATAGCCATATGAAACCTTATAACCGTCAATGTCTTACTTTAGTAATGATACTAAGTTCCAAGTGATGTTGGATCATAATGAGGTATCATAAATTGTAATACAAAGATAGATTTTCATGGTTTATACAACTTTTACATTAATTGTGTCACTAACTCTCATTTTAGTTGTTCTTTTGGTTTATTTATGGTGTATGGATCGTAAGAAAACTTCTATGAGACTAGATTTTAGCTCATTTACGTGTTAATTTGACAATTAATGGGCACAATTATCATTATTGATTATTCTTTGTTAGCCAGTTGTTCTATTGGGAACTTAGAACTGGAAGTTTGCTTTTATTTTATTTTAGAAATTAGAACTATCCTCCTTATTTAAGTTATTTTAATTATATAAGGGTTAGTGATTGTGAGGTGAACAAATCCGCTTTTCTAATTTAAGGCACTATATATCCTTTATGCACAATGCTATCAAGCACTCATTTTCCTTCTAGTACTTATAAGTGTCATGACTAATTTTTAAGTAGCATGTAATTGTGCCAAGAAATGATTCACTAAGAAATGCACTAGAAAAACCTTCAATTTTAAAACATGTGTAAGCCCTTTAAGGGTCATGTTTTATGATGTGTTCACTAAATCATTAACCTAATTTATACTTTGCACTAAGCATATTAGATGTTAAGTGTTTGCATGCATTTAAGAAGTTCATTTGAATTTTTATTACTCACTCAATGTTTAGATTAGGATATCTAAAACATCTCTACTGATTTTGATATTTGGGGAATCTTTATCATCATAAGAGACATTTGACTTTACTCGTTTATAATGCCCTAACTGTAATATATTTATATCGTAAGGCAATGAGAGTCTTTTGTCTTAACAGATAATCAAGATCATTATGATAAGAGGAAAAGTTGTATGGAAACATTTAGTGATTGTAAATCTAGAGTGGATAATTTATGGAGATTAAAGGTTATATTAGTTTGAAAGAAGATCTAAGAGTGACTATATAGGGTACTTAAAAAACTAAGGCACAATGATTATGATAAACTAAGACATAATAGAAATGTACTATCATAAACTAAGCCATAATAATACATTATGATGAACTAAGGCATAATAGAATGCATAATCATAAATTAAGGCATAGTAATAAGGCACAAAATTTTAAAACAAAAAAAGAAGATGTGACATATTCTGTTATAACACCAAAATAACAGACTAGTTAGGTTCTACTTAAATGAATCGGCTTTCGCTTTGGTTACTTGCCTATCACCTAAGCATTATGAACAAATTGAATATAAATTTCTATTTGAACATTGGCTTCGCTTTGGCTATGACCAATACTCAAATGTTATGAGAAAATTTAATATAAAGTTCTACTCAAATATTGGCTTCGCTTTGGCTATGACCAATATTCAAGTATTATGAACAAAGTAAATATAAGGTTCTACCTGAACATTGGCTTCGCTTTGGCTATGACCAATATTCAGGCATTATGAACAAATTTAAATATAAAGTTCTATTTGAACATTGGCTTCGCTTTGGCTATGACCAATATTGAAATGTTATGAACAAATTAAGTATAAAGTTCTACTCAAACATTGGCTTCGCTTTGGCTATGACCAATATTCAAGTATTATGAACAAAGTGAATATAACGTTCTATTTGAACATTGGCTTCGCTTTGGCTGTGACCAATATTCAAATATTACGAACACATCAAATATAAGGTTCTACTTGAACATTGGCTTCGCTTTGGCTATGACCAATATTCAAGTATTATGAACATGCTTTAAGAGATAAATTATGACATATAAGTACAACACATCTCCTTTGGATAGAAATGCAATATTTATGTAATTTAGCCTAAAGTCATCATGTGTATCACTAAATAATTGGCCTTTGGGTTCACTAATTAACAACACACATGACTACTTTAAATGATAGCATTAAACTTCAATATAGAAACCAAAATAAATTCCATTGAAGTTACAATTAAGTATTTAAGTGTATGATTAATACAAAAGTTCTAATAAATAACACTTATGAATACATTAATAGTCTCAAATAAATATTATATGTAGCATACATATGTAATCATATACCACAAATACTACATTTATAAAACAAACGTAGATAAATATAATATTTATCAAAACATATGGAATTTCGATATTTGTAGAATTTCAATTCACATGGCATCATAAACAAAATTCATAATGACACTGACAATTTAGTCAAAAAGTAAAATTTATAACTAAATTTGTGCAGATAATAGATGCGAAAATATCACCATGTTGTATGATAAATTATTATTAACAATTCTAAAAGACTAAAACAATCAGATTCCACTGATGAATATTTTGCGCATGGCTTCAAACGATGAAATTCCAAATATTAGTGAAACTGATTATAAACATATATATATATATATATATATATATATATATATATATATAATTGTTTCGGTTTCGGTTGAAATCACAAAGTAAATAAAGTGATTACAAGATTGAATTGAAATAATCAACATTGCTCTGATACCACATGTTGATCAATTCAATCAAGTAATACACAAAAACATATAATGTGAGGACATACCGGTAGGGATTGAGATTATAGATGACGATGATGATGCCATAGCCATGATGTTCCTCTTCCCTTTAGATGTCTTCTATTGATGGATTTTGTGACTATAGAGAATAGTGTATGTAGTGGTGTTGTTTATGTTCTCTAGTCATATATTTATAAGACATCAAAGGGCAAGAGACCTTTCATATTATGTCATTATTCCCATCAAATAATGACTATATTAATAAGGACTTTATGTCATACATAAATAAGGACTTTATATGACTTTATATCATTTTGACAATTATTAATAAATGATCTCAAAGGACACATTCATATAGATATATTTCCAACAATTCTTAGTTTTGAGATTTCAAACTATACATGGATTTCTTCAACCTACACATGCGATAGTTTTTACCTACATAATATTAGTTAACGTGATTTGAATATTTTTAGATAAGGTTTATTTTCCTAGTTTATGGGTATTCGGTTGCCTTGTTTAGAGATAGGGTTTTGTTATTTATTTATTGACTTTGTAATTCTCTGAAAATCAATGAAAATCTCAACCCTCTTCATGGTAATCAGAGCCTAACCTATCTCCTTTTTTTTGCCCCCCACCCGTAACCCTCCATCGCCGCCACCACCATGGTGGAAACCGGCGATGACAAAGCCACCCCTTCTAACACCGAAAAATCTTCCCTTCATCCGGCTTTCACAACCACAAACGTCCATCTCAAAATCCGAATACTCGATGGCAAGAAAACACCCTACTCTAATTGGGTGAAACTTTTCAAGAACCACCTAAAAATCTACAAACTTCTTCATCACATCGACGGGGCCACACCACCAACGACCACCGATCCCAATTTCGAAACCTGGGCGGAGCTTGATGCTCTCGTCCTTCAATGGCTCTATAGCACAGTTTCTGATGAGATCCTTGCCCGCATCTTGGAAGAAGACACCACTGCCCGCAATGTTTGGGTAAAGATCCAACAGATTTTTATCAACAATAAAAACGCTCGTGCCGCCACGCTTGAACAGAAATTTTCTAATGCCACTCTCGCTGCATCTGCGTCCTTTGACGACTACTGCCAGAACCTGAAAGACATCGCCACTCAATTGGGCGACATCGAACAACCGGTGTCCGAGAGCCGGCTTGTTATCCAGATGGTTCGAGGGTTACCTGCGGAATACGACACCATTGGTGCCATCATTAATCAACAATGTCCCACCTGGGATCAAGCTCGGGGCATGATTGAGGCAGAACAGCAGCGCCAAGCCGCTCGGTCCACGAACAATCGCGACACAGTCCTAGCCGCCCCACAACAGCCGACATCGGCATCCCCTACTACTTCAAACGCGGCTCGATCTCCGTACCCGAATGGCTATCGTGGAAACAATTATGACCCGGCCAAAGCAGCTCGTGGAAGAGGCCGGGGTGGCGGTCGTTTTTCCGGTCGTGGAGGAGGCAGAACCTCGGGTTACAACAGCTACAATCAAAACAATCCCCCATACCCATCAGGGGGAATTCTCGGCCCACCACCAAATACCCAACATGGCCCATTTTCGCACTCTTATGGCCAGCCCAGGTGGGTTCCTCCGCCAACCCCCTTCCCTTCGCAGCAGGCCCAATACACTCCTACTCAGGCCCACATGATGCAGCAACTTCAGCCCGCTATGCTCCCTCCTCCCGGGTACGGACCGAATCAGCAAGCTCCCACAGGTCTAAATGCTCTCTCGCCGAATGACATTGGAACCGCTATGACCTCATTGAACCTCAACTCCTATGGCCAAGGACAGTGGGTTATGGACTCCGGAGCATCTTCTCATATTACCGCGGACCCAGGTAAAATTAAGGTTCATAGTGCTTTACCGGTAAATCCTATTTTTGTTGGAAATGGTCAATCGTTGCCAATTAGTGGTTCAGGTAATGGCTTTTACCACACCCCCGCCAAGACCTATTCCCTTAATCAAATTATCCATTCACCTTCTATCATTAAAGATCTTATTTCTGTCCGTAAATTTACTAGTTATAATCAGGTCTCAATTGAATTTGACCCTTTTGGTTTTTCTTTGAAGGACCTCAAGGATGGGCGACTGCTTTCCCGCCACAATAGCAGTGGAGACCTCTACCCGTTCACACCGCCTTCCACTACTTTGCTTACCACCTCCGCTCCTGCTCCATGGCATGATCGTCTCGGGCATCCCGGATCGAACGTGCTACATTATCTTACTCGTCTATTTTCATTTAAAAACACTAAATCTGTTGATTCTTTGATTTGTAAGTCATGTCAAGTGTCAAACAGTAAACGATTGCCTTTCTTTGATTCCGTATCTCAAACTTTCAGTGCTTTTGATATAATACATTGTGATTTGTGGACCTCTCCTGTGTTGAGCAATTCCGGTTATAAATACTATATGGTTCTCGTAGATAATTTCACCAATTTTGTATGGGTGTACCCACTCAAATTTAAATCTGAAACGGTCACCAATTTCATAAAATTTCATAATCTCATTCAAACTCAATTCAATACCAAAATCAAAACTTTTCAATGTGACTTAGGGGGCGAGTTCGATAACAATGAATTTAA
The DNA here is from genome assembly GCA_039602395.1 of Deinandra increscens subsp. villosa. Classification (NCBI taxonomy): domain Eukaryota; kingdom Viridiplantae; phylum Streptophyta; class Magnoliopsida; order Asterales; family Asteraceae; genus Deinandra; species Deinandra increscens. The sequence goes on along the minus strand of JBCNJP010007271.1, from coordinate 2,299 downwards.
ACGCTTCGCTCTTCAACAAGGTCTCGTGTTTCGTTTTTCTTGTCCTCAGACGTCTCAACAAAACGGACGCTCTGAACGCATGATTCGACGTCTTAATGACGTTATTCGTGCGTTGCTCATTCACTCGCACCTTCCATCCACATTCTGGGTCGAGGCACTCCACGCTGCTGCGTACCTTCACAATATCTTACCCTCCAAAAGACTTAACTTCGACACCCCCGCCTATGCTCTTTACCGCCGCCACCCGACATACGACCATTTGCGCGTGTTCGGGTGCGCGTGTTACCCCAACCTCTCGGCCACCCAAACCAACAAACTATCGCCTCGGTCCACTCAGTGCGTGTTCCTCGGCTACCCTTCCGATTTTCGGGGGTACCGATGTTACGATCCTCAAACCGGACGAGTTCATTTATCTCGGCACGTAATCTTCGATGAAAACACATTTCCTTTTACCAACCCCCCTCCGCTCCAAACATATGACTTTCTTGATGAAGGGGAACTCCCACCGGGCTCCTACCCGTCTGTCACTTCCACTTCTCAGCCGACCTCGGACCCAGCTCCCTCCATCCCGGCTACAGCCCACACCACACCCTTACCTACACCGGCCCAAACTCCACCTCAAAATTCCCCACCTCCGGCCCAAACTCCAACTTCCCCAACTCCGGCCCAAACCACACCATCACCTCCACCGGCCCAATCTTCTCCTTCACCTATGTCGGTCCACACTCCTCCCTCAACGCCAACCCACCCTGCTGCCCCACCATCTCCTGACCCGCAACCGCAACCGATCCCAACCAACACCCACGCCATGCAAACTCGTGGCAAGTCGGGTGTCTCCAAACCAAATCCTCGCTACATGCTTGCTGCCTCCACAGACATCTCTCCTCTTCCCACATCCTACGTAAAGGCCTTATCTGACCCTAATTGGCAACGTGCCATGACCGATGAATTTAGTGCTTTGCAGGTAAATCACACATGGGAGCTTGTTCCACGACCTCTGGATAGACCGGTTATCCGGTCACTTTGGCTTTTCAGACATAAATTCAAAGCCGACGGTACTCTTGACAGATACAAAGCCCGCCTCGTTTGCAATGGCAAGTCTCAAACGGTGGGTGTTGATTGCATGGATACATTCAGTCCCGTCATTAAACCTGGCACCATTCGCACAGTTTTATCTCTTGCTATCTCCAAGTCGTGGCCGATCCATCAGCTGGACGTTAAAAATGCATTCTTACACGGTACTCTTGAAGAAACGGTTTACATGCACCAGCCGCCAGGTTTTATCCATCCTCAGTTTCCCAATCACGTGTGCAGGTTACAGAAATCTCTTTATGGTCTCAAACAAGCTCCTCGCGCATGGTACTCCAGATTCTCGAACTTCATCACTTCTATCGGGTTTAAGCGAAGCTTGTGTGACACATCTCTCTTCATTTACCACAACGGGGCTCAGGTGGCATACCTATTAGTCTATGTTGATGATATTGTACTTACTGCTAGCCATCCTCATCTTTTGTCACAGGTTATTAAGAGTTTATCACAGGAATTCGCAATGACTGATATGGGGCCGCTACATCACTTCCTTGGTATTCAGGTTGCTAGAGATGCCAACTCTCTTTTCCTTAGCCAAACACAGTATGCTCGGGATATTCTGCACAGGGCTAATATGACAGCATGTAAGCCATGTCTTACACCGGTAGACACTAATTCAAAATTAAGTGCTACAGATGGGTCGCTACTTCCGGATGGTTCTTTATATCGGAGTCTTGCCGGGGCTCTGCAATATCTAACTCTCACACGTCCGGATCTTACCTATGCTGTCCAGCAAATTTGCTTGTTCATGCATGCTCCCCGGGAACCTCACATGCTCTTTTTGAAGCGTGTTCTCCGGTATGTTCACGGCACTTTCGACTACGGGCTTCGTCTTATGGCCTCTCCGGATGCGTCCCTCATTGCTTACTCTGACGCTGATTGGGGAGGTTGTCCGGATACACGACGGTCTACATCCGGGTATTGTATTTTTATGGGTCCAAATCTGATTTCGTGGTCATCCAAACGTCAGCCCACCATTTCTCGTTCCAGTGCCGAAGCTGAATACCGAGGTGTTGCTAACGCTGTTGCCGAGGCCACATGGGTTCGCAATTTGCTTCTTGAGTTACGGCTTCCTGTTCCCAAAGCCACCATTGTTTATTGTGACAACGTTTCAGCTGTTTATTTGTCAGGGAACCCAGTTCAGCATCAGAGAACCAAACATGTAGAGCTGGATATCCATTTTGTCCGCGAAAAAGTCCAAATTGGCCAA
>JBCNJP010007270.1:0-15936 GCA_039602395.1 Deinandra increscens subsp. villosa | reverse complement strand
CATTTCATCGAGCAACATAAAGGTATAATAAACTAAACCATTATTTCAAATACATAGCATAGACAATTCAAATTGGCATTAAGGAACTCCAATTTCAGACAAAATTGGTTAAATTTAAGAAGGAAAATACTAAATTTAGAGTTGATTCAAAAACCAAAAACAATGTTGATAAAAGAACCCCAAAATGAAACCTAAAACAAAATTAAGAAACATAAAACCAAAATGAATACTTCAATGCAACATACATCCATAAAATATAGTTCAATCACAAAAAAAAAATAAAAAAATACTACACTTCCTGCTAACAATCGAAAAGAGATGTACGAATCCTTCAACCGCAACAAATGAAACTCGTATACATGAATGCTAAGAAATCGATAATATACTGAGAAAGCAGTGACTACTAACCAAGCAGCAACCTCCGAAAAGAAGCAAAAAAGGAGAAACGAAGAAGAAGTTCTCATATATAGAAGTAAGGAGAAGTAGGGAAGAACACGTTTTATACCAAAAAAAAGATCCAAATATTCACAGTGCAATATACATGTACTAACAACATTAAATAATATAAACGTCAATATTATAATCAAATAATAGAATTTTTAATATTTTATTCATATATAACCCAAAGAGGTTTGTAATTGTACATATTTTTCTTTTTTTTCTTTTAAACTAACTGTAACTGATTTCAGTTACAAACTTCTAAAACATTTACAATGAAGTGACGGGTAACCGGGCAACAAGCTACGCCGCAACCCCCTTTTGAATAGCAAAACTGATCCCACCAAAGATAAAGCTTGGGGTCTTAGGGTCGAGGAATTACTATTCATGACGTGTTTAACTAGGTTTAGAAATTCTATAGCCTCCGGGGCTAGGAAGCCAAATGTATCAAAGGCAAAAGGGATAAACACATGTTGATTCTCAAGACAAGCTTTCTCATGTTTAGTAACTTTGCCTGATTCTGCGTCCAGCGCAGTCTAGCTCGCAACAAACACATTGTCTCTGAGCTACAAGAGGTGACACTCTAGTGAGATCCACACAAGCATGTTTCCCCCTGCCCACCCAAACACAAGAATATCAGTTGGTCGTAAGGTAGACCTCCCTTCAAGTGGATCTGTTAGAAAGTTCACAGAGGCCTCTTTTTTTAGCTCAAATTCCAGCCCCTTATGAACATCGCACTTGACATCCCTAACCAAATTGTGCCTGAATTTAAATCCAGGTAATTCCTTCCAATGGATCGTGTGGTCAACGAAGGTATCCAAACACACCTTCTGACAAATAGGGTAAGGCGGCTTGTCAACAAGAAAAATAGGGATCATTAGTCGATACTTAAGGATAGCGCGATACTTCACAGCTGGCATATGTTATCCCAATCCTTCAAAGGGGATGACTGTCGAAAAATCTTGAGCCCGAGGAGCCTAGAGATATTTAAACACCGCTTTTTGGCCGGGGGGGGGGGGGGGGATAGATCAAACGTCACTTCCAAACTATATGCGATTCTACTAAATAGGGCACTCGCTAGAGTATTCTGGGATTTAGTGGGGGTGGTTTCCTTATTAGAAAAGCTGCCAAGATCAAAATCCAGAAGGGACGTATGTAAGCGTCCTTACGCACACCCATAATCAACGTCAAGCCCATCAACACCACAACCCCAAAGAATATGGTCCTGCAAAGTCCAGGATTGTGCCCTCGAGGCCACAAACGCATATGTAATACAAACATCATCAGCCGAACATAAACCCAAGCCCCCAAAACGGGTCGGGAGGGATGCCAGCCTCTATTGTAAATCCCCAAAAAGAGCACTCCCACAAACCATAATATCCTCAATAACCCTCGAAGACCCTTGTTAAAAAAAGACACGGCTTCCCCTACATACATAAGTTGACACGTCTTGAGATCGAATAATAGTTTTGCAACACCCATACATGAGAGGTGTAAAAGGAGCTCAGATTGAGGATCTCGCAATTGTAAGAGACAACTCATCAGATCCACCGCAAAAGATGCCCTTTTCACAACCAAAGTACTGATAAAACCCACATCCATACTAACAGAACCCCTAAGTAGTTTCACATCTAACACGGGTGTTTCAATCTCATGAGGAAACAATCCATCTCGGACCTTAACCCCATTGCACAATGGCAAAAAAAACTCAGTTTGCTTAACGTTTAGTTCAAGTCCCAAATGAGGCCCCTCAGATCTGATATTGTTTAAGGCTTTTGCCACCTATATAGCATCTCTGATAATCGTACCATCATCCACGTACCAAGCATGAAAGAGAAGCTTGCAGTAATCCCTTATCCGGTGAACAAGCGGGTGCAAAACCAAGGCAAAAAGAAGGGGTCCCAAAGTGTCCCCTTGCTAAACACCAGTGGTGGACCAAATATGATCATTGCCAACATATAAGTCTAGAAGATTGCCCGTATAAGAAACCCACCCATAAGGAAATAGATAGGCAATGGGTTCGAACCTCATCCAAGAGGGCAGTTCTATCCACCAAGTTGAAGGCATTAGAGAAATCCACAGTAAGCATAGCCAACGACCCGTTTGAATGGAACTCATTAAAGAATTTGTTCGAACTATGGAGCACGGCCTCTGCGCCACTGGGTATCCCCACCCCAAATTGAAAGTCAAATAGATATTTAGTGATCTCCCTCCCAACACCCCTCATGGCCACCTTAGAGACCAACCTCCCCTAGATCGCACCCACGACAATGGGTCTAATTCCATAGTCTGGTTTGAGAAGCGGGGTGAGGGGAGCAGACACAATAAACTCCACAAGAACCTTAGGGCACCTCCCACCCAAACAAAGATTGACCACCACAGATATAGCCCCAAGCAACCCAACGGCCATCACAGATCCCATGACACAAATAGCATCCATGATGTGTTGGGCCCTAGGGCCATCCCTGAAGCAAGAGGTCCCTCTGGGGAAAGATTTGATGCAACCAAGCACACAATCAACATCATCAACGAGGAGGGAGGGGCTCAGAGAGCAAAGAGGCAGGCATAACCGGAGGGGGCAAGATGGGATGCTTTGCCACCAATGCATCCAGAGTACTCTTACCAAAAGGCGCAACCCCTGAAGAGCATTGAACTTTGACCGTGGCAGTAAAATGCCCATCAGCAACTTTACGCAAGCATTGTTTAACATTGGTACCCCTCACGGAATATATTTATATATATTGATATAAGAAAATATTTTCTGTTCGAATAAATATTCTAATGATTGATAAATTTGAAATTTAAGTATATACATATGTACTAGGTTAGTAACCCGTGTAATACACGGGTTGAATATTAGGTTCATAAGATGAGATCAATACACAAAAAAAAAATTGATGAGAAGTTTGAATATTATGAATGACACAATTCATTATCAATTTTGGCTATGCTAAAACAATGTTGATATCGTTCAAATTTAAGAGATATGGCAATATGAATTTTGTTTACCAAGTAACAGTTCCAGTAATTACACTAATCTTGTTTGACCGATTTAATATTTTATTTTTAACGTTGCAGTGTAGGTTAGATAGTCGACCTTTTATCGACCAATGTTGCCATGTTTCAAATATGGCCTTATAAAGCAGTAGGACCGCCGACACGATCATTTTAATTGTTATAGCATATCAAATAGTTATCTTATGGTTGCTAATTAAAATAAAGGGTTTGTTGACTATTATAATAACTATTTGTATGATGAATATTAGAGAATATTTTAAAATAGAATAAACATAAATACAATATTATGAACTTTAAAAATAACACTTTCTTAGATAATTAAAATATTAATCATAAATGGATTAATATATACGTATATAAATATAAATAACAAAAGGAACATTGTAAAGAAATCAAGAAAACTCATTCAAAATAAAATTAAGGAGCATAACAATATCCAAAAGTAAATTGTTATAGCGATTATTATTGTGACGCCCACTCCCAGACTTGGCTCTAGAAGGGGTCACGAATCGGATTTACTCATGAACACATGGTACACCAGAGATAACTAAGCAGCGGAAATTAAAAACTTTTCATTTATTTATATGCCAAGTACAACAGTAAGGAAGATACAACGTAATCTAACAACTAGATCTTATCTTGTCTATTGCCAGTCTACTACCGAGTCCTGTCCTGATAGCTTGCCCACCTAGTCCTGTCCTCACCGAAGCCCTTTCCTTGCTACCTTAAACATCGTCATCACCTGACATATATATGTTTTTGGAAAGGTCAGCTTACGCTGGTGAGTTCTACGTTTTTCGAAAAGCGTTACCTTTGCCTCGAAAGTTTATTCCAACGCTTGGGTCTAACGACCCCCCTTTTTATCAAACATTTATCAAGTATAAAACATAGCAGAAGTATACTATAACTTTAAAACCGTTATTCTTAAACATTTATCAGGTATAAGTAATATACCAAAATATAACCTTTAAACATTTATCAGGTATAAAACAGATCTATACCAAAACATTTAATCATTTATCATTTATCATTTATCATTTATCGGGTATAAGACATAACAGAATTATACCAAAACGTTTAATCATTTATCATTTATCTTTTATCCATTTAGTACTCAAAGTACTCTAGGTCCCCCTAGACCTTCTCTTGTGCAATTAATCATTAGGTATAAAACATAAAAGAGTTATACAAAATATTATAAGCAGTCATTTATTTACTTACTAAGCATTGTCTATTGGAACCACGTTAGTTCCTCGGGTAACCGTCGCCACCCGAATACCTTTTCAAAGTAAGCAGCCGTCGCTACCCCGGAGAACCGTCATTCCCCGCTTCTGATTGTACAACCACAGTCTCCCTTTTCTCTAGACAATATCCGCTTAGATTAAAACCTTTTCAACCCTTTTCAACATTTTCAAAAGTCCATTTAATAACCTCTGTATTTGGACTCATAACCTTTTCAACACTAGTCCATCACCCGTATATGGAAATAAGCGTTTCATAAATATAAAGTTATGGGTCTTGTTAAACTTCAGTGAAATCTATACCGAACTGATTCTATAGCATTTCCTATTGTATTACGGGCGTTTATATATAGGAAGTACCGCAGCGTATCCACCACACCTTAAATACAAACGGATATGATATAGAATCATCCCAATATAGATTACATCTTATAATCACAACAAGGCTAATGAGATCATATTTATCCGACACTTATTCACATACATAAGTTTAGACCAAACATTCACATTTTCCATTTCAAAACTTTATATAAAAGTTCTATTCTTTACATTACCCCTTTTTTTTTAACTTTCCCGTAAACAATTTATAACAGGTAATCATCATTTATAACAGTTATAGGTCTTAGCACATTTCACGTAGGTGTATCGGCACCAAACATGTAAAAAGCATTTTAACACATTTCCTTATCACTTCCCCTATATATCTAAACTAACTCAACAGTTTAGTAGTTTAGGATATTTTATCCGTAAATATTATCATAATCATTTTACGTATATTTCAAAACAATAGTTATTTAACAGTTTAATACTGTAAAGCATTTTATCAATAATCATTTTTATAACCTTTCACATATATATCAATCAAAAACCTTTTAACAATTCTAACAGTTAAAGACAGGCAACATCTCAGTTATAAAACATTTGAATATATTTTCATAACAATCGTATGTATATCAGCCCGAAAACATTTAAAACATTTATAACATTTAAAGAGTGGGCTCATAGAACTCACCTTATTCTCTTAGGTAGTATTTTCGGACAGAACCTCCGTTATCTCTTCCAATTAAACCTAATTGCGTATTGTATGGCGTTAACGCAGGGTTTAATGTAATAAACACTTACGATGTTTATTTTAATAATTCATTATCTTAATAATATTAAATTATTAAGTTCATTCCTTTTATAGGTCAAAATGACCAAAATGCCCTTTAGGCATATTATCTTCTTTTATTGATAATTATGAAGATGCGCATTCCTATAAGTAGACACTCACTCCGGGATCGCCCAGTGTTGGGATGCCATTGCCCAGATGAGATGGCGACACCCCCGCTATTGCCAGAAACCCCAGTGTACAGGTGTCTACCCTTCCGGTCCGCGCGAACCTCTAATATCCGATTAACTCGGTATTTTAAATACTTGATTATATAGCCAATTTACTTTCATATATTCTTATATTATATGAAAACATGTTAGCATACCAAAATTCAAGCCCCCATACCCTTCGGATTATTTTATATTAAATAATTATATTTAGAAACCCTAATTTCATGAATTTCTCGTTTTATTATCAAAACTCATTTTTAATTCAAACCAACATAGGGTATTACCCATTATAACATTTTATAATATCCCTTAAAAGCTCAAAGATTAATTCAAAACCGTTTACTCAATTTGGGCAGAACAACGTTACGAAAACCCTAATTTTGACCCGTTAACAAAACCTTTACCAAACCTTTTCCAATTATGAAATAAACTTAGGGCTTTCTTAAAACACATTAATTTATGATTACCTACAAAAATTCAGACCCTAATTCCCACCCGATCACCCGATTTTGGCAAAACAAGCTCAAGAACCCTAATTTTTATACATTTTTAGAAATCATACTTAGAGGCAATATTATCAAAAACTAAAATAGGTTATTTTAGATCATACCATATAAAGAGTGACTGCAGAAATTCGGCTCTTGATTCCTCGTGGTTTGCTCGAATTCGATGGATGAAGTTCTGGGTTCGTATAAGGGTTTTTGAGGTGGAAATCTGAGAAATTGGTGATGGATAATGAACCTTAAGGGCTCTATTTATAGCCTCTGGGTTCGCATATGAAGCCTCCAGGTGTCTATGGTGACAATCCGGCCAAAAACGACGCGTATCAATCGAATTTTGGGCAACAAGTTAAGTGGACGTGGCCACAAACGAACCAAAGAAGAAATCTGCGACCTGAGCTGGGTCGCGTATCGCTCAGGAATGGGGGGAGTGGCTCGCGATACGCGAGCCACCTGTTTCCGGCCAGACTTTGATTTTTGGCATATTTAGCCCTTCTACTTTGGTTTAGTGCATTTCTAGCCCCTAAACTTCTAACCTTTTATTATTTTATGTACCAAAACATCATGGGACATATTTCTCATATTTTTAGGGCTCGGGATACATTCGATAACGTATATATACACATACGTATATACTTATATATTTTTACTTATATTCCATTAACTTGCGTTTTAGCCCCTCATACTTTTGTATACTTATCATTTCATGTTCCAAAACACCTTAGGATACATTTTTAATATTCTCTAAGCCTCGGGTTCATATAAATACATATAAATACGTACAATACTCGTATACGTTATGTATTTATTTATTTTTAATCATTATTTCAACGTAACGATACGTTCTTATTTATTTTTCACATGCTTAACTATTCTAACATGTATTCCTCCGTATATATTCATCAAATGAATATTTCACATGCATTTAAGTCATTAGAATATATATATATATATGTATATACTTACACATATTTTTAATATAATGAAATCGCGTAAAGGTATTTTCCTCCGCTTATCAGTTATGCCTATCATATCAACTTCTAAACACGTATTTCATTATGACATCACGTATATCAATTATCATGGATATAAAACACGTATATATTTCATTTTATCAACCAATACGTGTATCGTTTATATAACACTACCTTTTTATCAAATCAATACCCGTTAATGGGTAAACATGCATTTTTCATACGTTTCATCACGTCTAGCTATCTAACATATAGATCACATGCATTTATCATATCAATCATATACATCACATGTCTCTATAACATAAGCACGTATAACATTTTGCAAATCATTACCCTTTACCCATCTATCAACCCATAACCCATATCAATATACGTTTTAGCTTCTTAACACGTATAGCTCACGCATATAATTCAAGTTATGAAATTTTGGGGTGTTACAACTCTACCCCCCTTAAATAGGGTTTCGTCCTCGAAACTGGCTCAAAGTGTTAACTCACAGTGAGTTCTTTACCTTTTCACATCTCTTCCCAGGATTAATCCGGGACCTTTTTCTCATGCATCTAATGCATCCTTTTCATACCAACCATCTGGTTTCTAGGCTACGATTTTAATATCGCAACGAACTTTCTATGACAATCTATCATTTATTTCTATTACCTATAGGGTAATACTTTAACTATTCTATTCACGGAATTTTGTCCCACTTTAAGTGTGGACCGTATTTCCATAAAAGATACTAATTCTTTTTAGGCAAGAATTTTCCTAACGCAAAATCTAGATGACGTTTTGAGAGAAATACGTTTCTCAGAATAATGGAACTCTTTCCTCACATTAACTAAGTGGTGTCATAATTCTTTAGCTATATATAGGGTAGCTGGATTATGAACTCCACCGGAACATGCTTCAAAATTTCTCAAGGTTTGAAATTTATCACGAAGCTTATACTGCTTGGCTTTACCCTTCTGCGTACGTTAAACCTTTATCCGTGAACCTTGCTTCTGGATATCAATAGTCCCTCACTTGTTTAGTAAGTGATACGTATTTATGAATGCTACTTATTCTTTTTCCATATTGGCCTGTCATACTTATCTGTACGGGACTAATCCTAGTCCACAGCTTCAACTAATGCTTTGCATCTCTTAAATGTAAATGCTATGGCTGCAAAATTATTATTTTTTTTTTCACTAGGCCTAATCGGTAATGTTTGTACCGATGCCTGAGTTAATCCATTCATTACTTTCTCCCATGCCTGCTACTGATTAGGATTCCAAAAGGATTTGACATCTTCTTAGTCAACCTAATGAAATTACGAACTTTGTAAAGTCTTAGCGATTTTCGGCGTATTGTCGTTTGAAAGAACCTACTAGGGTAATTCTTACGTTGAGCATATGAACTTCCTTTTTGCCAATCTGTACGTTTCTTACATATAGCCTTCTTCTGATCTTTAGCATTTTCTTCCAATGCCTCATGCATTCTTTTCCGCTTTTTGAGAACTTTAGTACGTCGTTTGTCTGCATGCTTAGTCACCAGACTTCTGGGTTGTAGGGGCGTCCGTTATTCCAGTCAACATTACTAAGGACTCATAATGATCCTTTTTGCTTCCGAAAAGCCATCCTCTTATAGCCTCATTCTTACTCCTTCAGCTGACGCTAATCCGATCTCGGATTGATCCTTTGGGGAATCGTCTTGCTCCTTATAGATAGTTGAATGGGTTGCTGATCCTTGGCGAAGGATGTCTGCTTCTTACTGACAGCTTCCTTATTTTCTTGCAGCCTACGCATATTCTTGGTTTCCGTCTTTCTTCTTGAAAATGCTGGAGCATCCTAAGGCGAGGTACCTAATCTAAAGAAATTTTGTTGCTTCTAATGAGGATAATTGGTACGGTGCTTCCACTTCTGGCGTTGCTTCTGGTATTGCTTCGGGTGTTGCTTCTAGTGTTGAGTTGATTTTGGAACTTCATTACTTCATTAGACGAGTTGTTTTCTGGATACTTCGTTCGGAAATTGACGCGTTACTGGTACGTTCTTCGGCTTCTTGGTTTCATCTCCGAGTCAATAGCATACATCGAGTATGACTTACCTTTTGACCCATAATTTTCCCTGTCTTGATTACATAAGTAATCTTTACTGCTAAGCCGTCGTGATCTTTGCATACGAAGTTGGGCGTTCAGACGATATGCGCGTAGCATCCCGCGAGTCAATTTATTCGTATTTCAACGTTTTCGAAATTACCTAAGGTCATTTGGGAATAACCTAACAGGTAATTTTTACGTAATCGAAATATTTCTTCCTAAGGCCATTTTAGTCTAAAAGGGTTTCCTTGTCCTAAACGCAAGTAATTATATATAACGTACGTAATATAATTTTGGAGTCTTGATAACACATAAGTGGTGAATTATCAATGTACGTATACCTGAAACTACACTGGATGTAAACTCAGGTTCTATGCCCGCAATACTAAGATTCCTGACTCCATTCTCTAGAGCTTCGAGTGCTCCATCGGCTTCACTCCTCTTTTTCATCTTCAACAGTTCCTGAGCTTTCCTCCTAGGACAGGTTGCTCCGTTTTGTTCCAATTTCTTGTATTCGAAACATGTCTTTAGCTCCGCACACATGCAGAAGAAGTGATCGTTCTGACCATAGGCGTAACAACGGTTTGATCTCCACGTGCAATCCTTATGATGGCGTTTCTCGCACATCTGACCTATCGACTTTATTTCTCTAGAAGCTCCCTTAGCCTTCTTGTGTCGTCTGCCGTTATTGTCTTCAAGACCTTCTTCAACCTCGGACCGCTTCCGTTTTCCATTTATCGAGAATCTTTTTTTTTTACTAGAGGTTCTTCGGAACAAGCTCCATTCGTGGCAGCTTCATTGGACATTCTTCTTGTTAAAGCCTCCGGAAGTCGATTAGCAATTGATAGGAACGTAACCTTCAATACCTCTACCACTATTTCTAATATGACGGGTTTCATTTCTTCACTGAAGGTACTTGTCTTTACACTTTTACTGACATCGAATTTAGTATCGGATGTTCTATAACTATCATAACTATGATATCTATTCATGTTCTGATACTTTGATCAAAATGACCTGACACTTCAGAACTCATGTGACGTGAAGTCTCCAAATTTTGAATTCATGATAATTACATGAGTGCAAGCGCTATACAATTATATAATTATGATGCGTTCAAAACCCAGTTACTCTCATCGCAATCATTCTCAATGTCCATACCTTTCCTTTCATTCCTTTACCGGAAATTCTAAAAACCCGGTTCTTTACAACAGACATTCTTACAAGTTACTGACCACGTATCTTACTGTCAGTTAACCTACCCCGCACTCGGCCACACAACAGTTAAAACCTGAGATATGTTCATTTGGGTAATACCAAATTGCAGTAGCTAATTGCAATCGGGTATTCTCCACACTTACATACCCTAAGTCTTACCTCCTATGTTCCTTGTGCCACTTCTTTCCTATGGGCATAACTATCCTGACTGGCATTTATATTCCCTATCTTACCTTACTTGTCTACCAAGAGTCCTAGTTTAAGTCTAGATACCGTGCTAGTATCTAAATCTCTTAAACCAAGGCTCTGATACCAACTTGTGACGCCCACTCCCAGACTTGGCTCTAGAAGGGGTCACGAATCGGATTTACTCATGAACACATGGTACACCAGAGATAACTAAGCAGCGGAAATTAAAAACTTTTCATTTATTTATATGCCAAGTACAACAGTAAGGAAGATACAATGTAATCTAACAACTAGATCTTATCTATGTCTATTGCCAGTCTACTACCGAGTCCTGTCCTGATAGCTTGCCCACCTAGTCCTGTCCTCACCGAAGCCCTTTCCTTGCTACCTTAAACATCGTCATCACCTGACATACATATGTTTTTGGAAAGGTCAGCTTACGCTGGTGAGTTCTACGTTTTTCGAAAAGCGTTACCTTTGCCTCGAAAGTTTATTCCAACGCTTGGGTCTAACGACCCCCCTTTTTATCAAACATTTATCAAGTATAAAACATAGCAGAAGTATACTATAACTTTAAAACCGTTATTCTTAAACATTTATCAGGTATAAGTAATATACCAAAATATAACCTTTAAACATTTATCAGGTCTAAAACAGATCTATACCAAAACATTTAATCATTTATCATTTATCATTTATCATTTATCGGGTATAAGACATAACAGAATTATACCAAAACGTTTAATCATTTATCATTTATCTTTTATCCATTTAGTACTCAAAGTACTCTAGGTCCCCCTAGACCTTCTCTTGTGCAATTAATCATTAGGTATAAAACATAAAAGAGTTATACGAAATATTATAAGCAGTCATTTATTTACTTACTAAGCATTGTCTATTGGAACCACGTTAGTTCCTCGGGTAACCGTCGCCACCCGAATACCTTTTCAAAGTAAGCAGCCGTCGCTACCCCGGAGAACCGTCATTCCCCGCTTCTGATTGTACAACCAAAGTCTCCCTTTTCTCTAGACAATATCCGCTTAGATTAAAACCTTTTCAACCCTTTTCAACCCTTTTCAACATTTTCAAAAGTCCATTTAATAACCTCTGTATTTGGACTCATAACCTTTTCAACACTAGTCCATCACCCGTATATGGAAATAAGCGTTTCATAAATATAAAGTTATGGGTCTTGTTAAACTTCAGTGAAATCTATACCGAACTGATTCTATAGCATTTCCTATTGTATTACGGGTGTTTATATATAGGAAGTACCGCAGCGTATCCACCACACCTTAAATACAAACGGATATGATATAGAATCATCCCAATATAGATTACATCTTATAATCACAACAAGGCTAATGAGATCATATTTATCCGACACTTATTCACATACATAAGTTTAGACCAAACATTCACATTTTCCATTTCAAAACTTTATATAAAAGTTCTATTCTTTACATTACCCCTTTTTTTTTAACTTTCCCGTAAACAATTTATAACAGGTAATCATCATTTATAACAGTTATAGGTCTTAGCACATTTCACGTAGGTGTATCGGCACCAAACATGTAAAAAGCATTTTAACACATTTCCTTATCACTTCCCCTATATATCTAAACTAACTCAACAGTTTAGTAGTTTAGGATATTTTATCCGTAAATATTATCATAATCATTTTACGTATATTTCAAAACAATAGTTATTTAACAGTTTAATACTGTAAAGCATTTTATCAATAATCATTTTTATAACCTTTCACGTATATATCAATCAAAAACCTTTTAACAATTCTAACAGTTAAAGACATGCAACATCTCAGTTATAAAACATTTGAATATATTTTCATAACAATCGTATGTATATCAGCCCAAAAACATTTAAAACATTTATAACATTTAAAGAGTGGGCTCATAGAACTCACCTTATTCTCTTAGGTAGTATTTTCGGACAGAACCTCCGTTATCTCTTCCAATTAAACCTAATTGCGTATTGTATGGCGTTAACGCAGGGTTTAATGTAATAAACACTTACGATGTTTATTTTAATAATTCATTATCTTAATAATATTAAATTATTAAGTTCATTCCTTTTATAGGTTAAAATGACCAAAATGCCCTTTAGGCATATTATCTTCTTTTATTGATAATTATGAAGATGCGCATTCCTATAAGTAGACACTCACTCCGGGATCGCCCAGTGTTGGGATGCCATTGCCCAGATGAGATGGCGACACCCCCGCTATTGCCAGAAACCCCAGTGTACAGGTGTCTACCCTTCCGGTCCGCGCGAACCTCTAATATCCGATTAACTCGGTATTTTAAATACTTGATTATATAGCCAATTTACTTTCATATATTCTTATATTATATGAAAACATGTTAGCATACCAAAATTCAAGCCCCCATACCCTTCGGATTATTTTATATTAAATAATTATATTTAGAAACCCTAATTTCATGAATTTCTCGTTTTATTATCAAAACTCATTTTTAATTCAAACCAACATAGGGTATTACCCATTATAACATTTTATAATATCCCTTAAAAGCTCAAAGCTTAATTCAAAACCGTTTACTCAATTTGGGCAGAACAACGTTACGAAAACCCTAATTTTGACCCGTTAACAAAACCTTTACCAAACCTTTTCCAATTGTGAAATAAACTTAGGGCTTTCTTAAAACACATTAATTTATGATTACCTACAAAAATTCAGACCCTAATTCCCACCCGATCACCCGATTTTGGCAAAACAAGCTCAAGAACCCTAATTTTTATACATTTTTAGAAATCATACTTAGAGGAAATATTATCAAAAACTAAAATAGGTTATTTTAGATCATACCATATAAAGAGTGACTGCAGAAATTCGGCTCTTGATTCCTCGTGGTTTGCTCGAATTCGATGGATGAAGTTCTGGGTTCGTATAAGGGTTTTTGAGGTGGAAATCTGAGAAATTGGTGATGGATAATGAACGTTAAGGGCTCTATTTATAGCCTCTGGGTTCGCATATGAAGCCTCCAGGTGTCTATGGTGACAATCCGGCCAAAAACGACGCGTATCAATCGAATTTTGGGCAACAAGTTAAGTGGACGTGGCCACAAACGAACCAAAGAAGAAATCTGCGACCTGAGCTGGGTCGCGTATCGCTCAGGAATGGGGGGAGTGGCTCGCGATACGCGAGCCACCTGTTTCCGGCCAGACTTTGATTTTTGGCATATTTAGCCCTTCTACTTTGGTTTAGTGCATTTCTAGCCCCTAAACTTCTAACCTTTTATTATTTTATGTACCAAAACATCATGGGACATATTTCTCATATTTTTAGGGCTCGGGATACATTCGATAACGTATATATACACATACGTATATACTTATATATTTTTACTTATATTCCATTAACTTGCGTTTTAGCCCCTCATACTTTTGTATACTTATCATTTCATGTTCCAAAACACCTTAGGATACATTTTTAATATTCTCTAAGCCTCGGGTTCATATAAATACATATAAATACGTACAATACTCGTATACGTTATGTATTTATTTATTTTTAATCATTATTTCAACGTAACGATACGTTCTTATTTATTTTTCACATGCTTAACTATTCTAACATGTATTCCTCCGTATATATTCATCAAATGAATATTTCACATGCATTTAAGTCATTAGAATATATATATATATATGTATATACTTACACATATTTTTAATATAATGAAATCGCGTAAAGGTATTTTCCTCCGCTTATCAGTTATGCCTATCATATCAACTTCTAAACACGTATTTCATTATGACATCACGTATATCAATTATCATGGATATAAAACACGTATATATTTCATTTTATCAACCAATACGTGTATCGTTTATATAACACTACCTTTTTATCAAATCAATACCCGTTAATGGGTAAACATGCATTTTTCATACGTTTCATCACGTCTAGCTATCTAACATATAGATCACATGCATTTATCATATCAATCATATACATCACATGTCTCTATAACATAAGCACGTATAACATTTTGCAAATCATTACCCTTTACCCATCTATCAACCCATAACCCATATCAATATACGTTTTAGCTTCTTAACACGTATAGCTCACGCATATAATTCAAGTTATGAAATTTTGGGATGTTACAACTATTCACATGAGGATACTTATTTTTATTGATTTTCTATACATATTAATTGTTAATTTGTTGACATGAAATAAAGTATTTAATTTTGTATTAAATGTAATCTTGACTTCTACATTTGGAAACTTTTTGTATTAAATATAATGTTGAATTGTAATTTTGAAATGTAGTAATAATTGACATTCCATATTTTTTATACTCATTGTGGTATTGACAAGTGGGATGATGACGTGGATGATGATGTGGAAGCCATAGAAATGTGATATTTGGACACCATTTTAGTGCTTTATTAGAATGAAAGATAATATACTTTCAATAAAATTACACAATATATATAGCTCAGATAAATGAGAACTAAGACCTTCTTTAATATTCAGTGATATCATTAATATCATTGTTGATGAATATTTTGCTCACCACATCCCCGAATGAGTTTGACACATAAGGATTACCTTCAAGAAAACAATGAAATTACAAAAACAGCAAACAATTAAAAGGAAAATGAAGATCATCATTTTCGGGAAATCAATAAAACTTTCTACTAAAGAAGAGGAAAAGTTTTAGGGTCTTTACCTTTGTAAAACTTAACTCTTCCAAGCTGAACAATAACAATAAAGACATTCTCATCAAGATGTCCAGAAACATATAACTTCATCTGATTAGCATAGTTATTCCACAAGGTGAGAAAAACATTATTGCCCCTGCACGAAATTACAAAAGATTTTAATAAATAAAAAATATGTGTAAAGTAGTTTTAATAGAAAAAAGAATGGCAAACTCGAGATCTCCAATCTCCATTGTCAACTTGTT
>JBCNJP010007267.1:0-11208 GCA_039602395.1 Deinandra increscens subsp. villosa | reverse complement strand
AAGCTCCCACAAACACTTCCACTGCCACCTCCTCATCAAACTCACCTCCTGTCATTTTTAAGAGACAGAGAAATGTGGTTACTAGGTCTCCTCCACCTAGCACCACCAACCAACCTGAAGCTTCAAACCCCGTTCAAGGCAAAAAGCCTAAACGGAAACTGGTAAATTTGGGATTCTCTCTTAGGGATGAACCTTCTGTTGAGGGGGAGTCATTAGAAGCAGATGTAGCTTCCCCATCTGAACATTTTTCACCCCTGCAACCCCTGTCACCTAGGAGTGACAATGCTCTCATTCTTGGCTTAAATGAAGGTGTTATTAACTCACCTGCCACATTACATGAGAACATCCTGATAAGCCAGGACACTGTAGCACTGCAACCCCACTCCTCACCGGAGGTGAATCTCAGGAGTTCTGAAGAGATTCATGCAGAAAGGGCTGCTGCTGCCCAAGTATCCCAACTGGAGCTTGGTGTCAGCAGTTACATCAATAAGACCCAATCTGCGGCAATCTTCTCTGAATCAGCACCCGGAAGTCCTTCATTGGAACCAAGGGTTATTGAAACAGCAGAAGAGAATCCCAGGTGCCAAGAAGCCATGGGTACCAATGCTGATCAATCTAGGATTGATAGTTTGGTTATTTCCAAGGATACTGGCAAAAAGCCAGTTGAGGATAGTCTTACACTACCTGAATTGACGAATCTGTACCTTTCTCTGCAAGCACAGGTTGAAGCTCTTAACTCAACTGTTGCCAAATTGGTTCAAGCTGATCCCACTTCAACTGAAGCAGGTCCTTCAAACCCTACCAAAGATGCTGAAGAAGTTATTGCAACTGATGAAGCTGATACTGTCAATTTGGGGGAGAAGTTACTGTCAAAACCTGTTATCACTGAAATAGAAGAGGTAGAAAGGATACCGGCTGAAGTAAGAGCCACAGCTTGCCAAAAGATTGGCATAGAGCCTTTTTCTGTTGAAGAGAGTTGGGTGAATATGAGATGCAGTCAACTGATTGCTATTTCTCCTTTTGAGGACCCCAACCTCACCGAGCTTGTTCAGTCGTCCATGCTGATTGCTGGTGCTCTCCCTGAGCACATCAACATGATCACAACACTTCTGACAGATGTTATTTTTCCGGCAGAAAGAGCCAGTGATCATGTTGTAGGTAACATTGCCTCCACCAGCAAGGCAGCAGCTGATATGGAAGAAAGTACTGCAACTGCAGCAGTTGGTACTATGACTGAAGGAGAAGGTGAAAGTTTGATTGGCGAAGATGAAGGAACTGAGGTACTGGAGATAACTGATAAAGAACCTGAAGTCACTCAACCTCAGGTGGTGACTGATGGTCAATTACTGGTTCAAGCGGAACTTCAACCGGAAGTTCAACCGGTAGTTCCAGGTGAAGGAGATCTGAATGTTCAACCGGAACAACAAATTCCAACCCAGGTGGATGCTCAAGGTCCTAGCTCCTCAATATGTGGGACTGATGAAACACCCGTGGTTCAACCGGAAGAACAAAGAAATGAAGAAGCTGAGGATGTGGCTAGATCACTGATAGCCTTAAGGAGTTCAGAGACAGTTCTAACTGAGGAACCTGTTCAAGCTGATATAGCTAGAACCCTTCAACAGGTAACTCAAACTCCTGAAGCTGAGGCTATAGTGAAAATGGTTGAAGATGCCAGAAGGGTAGCTGAGGATGAGAGAATAGCCAGAGAGCTCCAAGAAGAATTTGATCTATACATGCAAGATAATGTGTTTGAAAACCTTCTTGAAGAAGCAAAGACCAGGTCTTTCAACTGGAGGTTAAAGGATTATGATTTGGATACAATGTCTGAAGCTAATAGGCAGAGGTTAATTGCTATTGCCTCTCAATTGCCTACCAAGCTGGTAAAGAATGATGAAAATTACCATCTGTTGAAAAAGATTAAGAGGGCTCTTGTGATTAGAAATTTGAAGAAAGAGGAAGAGCTAGCTCAGATGCAGGTTAGAGGACTTTGCAGCTTGATTGACAAAGTATTTTATGAGCTAAAAGGAGAAATTGCTGCTGTCAATCCTAACCTGGTGATGCCTTCACCATCAGAGCTGGTCTCAGGTACAATAACTGCTAATGTTAAACCTGAAATTGATGATATTGCAGATATACCACCTCCACCTTCATTTATCTACAATCCAAACCCAATGCCCACAACAGCTTCATCCATTCTACAGTCACTTCCCATCATACCTTACAAACCTCCACATATTCCCAAGAAGCTTGCTGCTAAACTTGCCAATCCCAAGTTTAGATCTGACAACTTTACACCCATCATCCCCTTCAAAAAGAAGCCTCCACCAACTATGGACTTCTCTGACATCTTTCCACCTACTCCACCCTCAAGCCCAACTCCTGAAGCCAATGAACCACCTCCAAAAACCACCCTACCTCCACTCACCATAAGAGAACCTTCTTCCACCACCACCAAACCTACTGAAACTCAACCAGGTCCCTCTTCATCATCTGCCAAAGGCAAAAGGCCTATTGTGCAAGAATCTGCTGGTAATTCTGATGAAGAGAGGGAAATTAAGAAGAGAAAGTTGATGCATGCCAGAAATAAAAGAAATCAAAAACAAATGAGAAGAGGCCCTCCCAGCAAAAGACGAATTGCTAGTTGGACAGTGGATGAAGCCACACTTGATTTCACTTTCACTATGGTCAGCGGCATAACTCAGGTGGTAAATGCTCGCAAGGCAACTTCCCAACTCACCCTGCAGCAAATGACAGACATCATTCTAAAGCTCAGAGAAATTATGAACCCTTCAAGAGCGGAGCACATGTTAAGGCTTTTAATTGAACCTTCTGTGCTGGAATGTGGAATGCTCTATCGAAGCAATTTAGATGATGAGTCAGCAGGAGAAGAAGAAGAGCCTACCAGTGAGATCAAATTTATCATTTGGGAAGAAGAGGAGAAGCTATTTTATGTTCATAGAGCTGATGGCACCTTTACAATCCATGAGTCCATTTCTGTTCAAGAAGAATGGAACGAAATGGACTGGGATTCAATTAAACATGTAAAGGTGACCAAAACAAACACCAAAGAGCTTTCTCAAAATCTTGATGCCAGCATCGGATCTTCTGACAAGTAGGTTGTGGAGAAGAAAATTTTTTTGGGTACAAGTCAGTTTTGAAGATAAACATTGAAGACAATGAATAATTTGACAGCATCAGCTTAGGGGGAGATTGTAAGGAAAAATAGAGCTTGGAAGATTTCCGGCTGAAATGCCAATTTTACTAGTTCCGGCTGAAGTTGAAGTTGAAGCGGAATTCACATTTCAAGCGGAACAGGCAGTTCAAACGGAAAGAAGCAATTTTGGTACTTAGCGAATATTCCGGGTGAACTCGTTTATCCACCAGATAAAGAGTTCAACCTGACTTTTCCTGAGAAGTCTTTTCAGCAAGTCCAATCCTGCAAAAGCTTCTCGTATGCTTCTAAATCAGATTCAAGCCGCTCTCCTAAAGTAGATTGTTGCTGCCAACACGCAAGTCATTCCGATTGTCGATGTTTATTCTTTTGGTAGTTTGTATTTGACTTTTATGTTTACGGTCTAGATTAGATCGCATGAGATCAATGGCTGTCATTGATCTCATCAGCACTATATATAGCATGTTATCTCTTAGTTTACACAACAGTTATCACTTGTAATAGTGTAGCTTTGAGTTAATGCAAATAGTGCCGAATATTCGATATTTCGTTGTCTTTACTATTCTGCAAATCAAGCATTTACATTATACAAGAGTTTAATATCGCTTAAGTAAAGTGAAATATAACTTTAATTCCGCAGGGTTATATTTGCAAGTAAAGGGCTTAGTTTTAGTTTATTCATAACTATAACGATCCTACAAGTGGTTTCGAAATGTAATCATTCGATTATCTTTAGTTATCTATCATTCCACCTTGTTTATCTATCTATCTTGTTCTTCATATATCCATGTTTACACTAGCTTTGCTCATCATCATCATCACATCTCAAACACCATTGTGTTCATATCCGGGTGTTCATTTGTTTCTACAAAAACGAGTTACACAAAGGCTCGATCCGCTTCCGCAACCAAGGTATTTGCCCACCACCTCGGTTTTTCAATTGGTATCAGAGCCATGGTCGAGAAAATTGCAACCTCACGGTTGATTTCTCAACTTTGTGCTCAGATGCTTGTTTTTGTAAACAAATGGAGATGTAAACTTTTTAGAAAGATTTTGAACTCCCCTCCATGTCTTTCAAAGTTTTTGAAAAAGATCCTTGAAATTTTCTTTTATAGAATAGTCAAGATCTATTTATTCATATATTCTTGAGTTGTTAAAAGTAATTTTGTTGAGTGTTTGTGTTTTTATCCCGTAAACACAAATAGGTTTATAAACTTATCCAAGTTGTGTCTAAGCCTAACTCAAAACATGAACTTCCTGCATATTTTACGTATGCATATTTCTTCAAATTCAAATTCATGATCAAAATTGCTTTTGATTGTAGATCTCAAGAAAACCTCGAAAGATGTGAATATTCTTTTATCACATCACAGTTTGTCTGTATGTGTGTAAAATTCAATTTGCTTTTTAAGCTTTTGAGTTTTGTCTTACTCACTTTTTATTGAGTCCCACAAAACAAAGTGTATTTTTTATTAAATTCATTCTATTATCCGTTTCCTTTTTCTGTCACAAGCAACCTACATGTCACATTCACATGCTTCAAGTCAACCATAGTACTCTCTATCTCTCTTGAAAATTTAGAAGAACAAAAATATACACAAATATTGAGTGAGTTACAGGTTTCAATTTTTGAAGACGATGAACTCAGAAACACAAACACGAGACTGCAGCTCAAGATCGTTTGTGTACCCGTTTCTGTTCGGTTCAAGAATGAAGACAAAGGTTTCAAAGGTGATAAGTTGATGAAGGCTGATCACGACCTCGATTGAAGATGACGATGATACCAACGGTTACATCGTTCGTATTAGGGTTTCCTAGTTGAAGATGATGAATCTGGGTTCATGTCAACGTACTGAAGAAGGTCTCGATAGTGAAAGTGTCGATGTCAAAGAACAACAAAAGATGACGATGGCTGGTCATGACAGTGTTCGTCTAGGGTTTCATGCAATCAGGTTCCATTCGAACTTCAAGCAGAAAAACGGACCTGTACCGACCCAACTACATTCAACCGGAAAAGCGAACTTCAAGCGGAAACCTAGTTCTAGCGGAACATTCAGCCGGAGTTCCAACTCCAACCGGAAACACTGTTCCGCTCCAACTTTCAACCGGAAGATTGACAGCTCCGGTTCAAGTGAGTTCAAGCGGAAACTTCGGCCGAAACTTCATAGTTCAGCCGGATTTCGGAGTTCAACCGGAAGTCAGACTCCGTTCCAAAGTTCAACCGGAATGTGGTAACTTCAACCGGAAATCTTGAGTTCAACCGGAACTCGATTCGAACCGGAACTTTCAGGTTCAACCGGATTCTTGACTTCAACCGGAAAGTTCGGCCGGAAACTCAAAGTTCGAACGGAACTCAGTCCAAGCGGAGTTTTCGACCGAAAGCCAACTTCAAGCGGAAGTTTTGATGTTCAACCGGAACTGAAGATTTCAACCGGAAACCACGAACTTCAACCGGAAAAGCTTCTGACATGGTTTTGGTCGTCGGAGTTCACTTCTGGTCAGTCTCTTCTCGCCGGAAATAGCTACTGATCCGCTGGTGTTCGCCTCACTTCAAATTGGTCACCGGAATAAGCTAATCGAAGCTGCCGGTTGCTGTTTCTCGAGAGACTATTTTCTGGTACGTACGTGTGTGTCAGCTTTAGGGTTTCTTTCCCTATAAAGGAACGGATTAAAATGTTTCAAAAGAGACCAATTTGGGCCTGGTTATTCTTCTGTTGGGCTGCTGCTTACTCTCAATTTCGTTTGGGCTGCGCAAATAAACCGACCAGATCAGATTTATTAATCTATTTGGGCAGAAAATCGGGGCAGAAACAAGACAGATTTGGGATAAATATTTAACAGTGAGCTACTGTTATATTTTTCTTTTGTTGTCAACCTACAACCTCAACAAACCTCAATGAAGCCATGATTATCCAATGCAACCTTGACGAATCGTACAATAAGGTACATCGTAGATACCAAGCTATTCTTATTTTTTATTCTTGCTTCGTTATAAGCAGACGTGTTTAGAAGCAATATTGAAGACTAAGGATGTGCACAAGTTTGGGTTTTCTACATTACAATTGAAGATGGGTTAGCCACTGTTGGATTTTGGTTCATTGAAATTCATGAGTATTTTGTTGAAACGGTTGTATCCGGGTTTGTCTACAACAACAACATGCTTATTTATTTTGCTTGGTTGCAAAAGTCTAGGGGGAGGATATGTGATGAGACTTTGTGCAAGCCATGAGCAAAGCAAATGTGATTTTTAATCTTCGAAGAGTCCTCAAGCCGTAACAGTTGCGATATTGCCATTATGGTAAAAATCGAGGCAAGGTTAATAGCACAAAAGAAGTGGTTTATCTTCGTGCAAAGCATTGGTTTGGTATTCGGCCAAGTATTTCAAGATGGTTGAATTGTGGATTTAATTCTCGAGTTTTTCATAGATCCTTTATTTTGTTTACTTTCAACAATATTGGTACCTTGAGTTATGACCTAGTCCTCAAGTAGCTTGCCATTGTGTTGAAGTTTGTAAACACCTTATACATTTACAGCCTATGGTTTGGGGCTAGAAGAATGTTTATTGTAGGGGGAGCTTCACAAAGGAGAATTGAAGAATGAAAGACTTGAAACTACATGAAGATTATCTTGAAGTCAAGTTGCAAGAATACAAAGAATCAACGTCACAAGTGTTGAGTATACCATCTACCAAATAGGGGGAGATTGTTGGGAATCGAGATTCCGACCCAACATGATTTGGATAGATGTGATTAATACTCAACGACCACTTAACGTCTACCGTCCCGACAACACGGTGAAGAACATGACAACTCAAGCTACAAGACTCAACTAAAGAAGATGGCTCTAGTGAATATTATTTATTGTTTAAATATTGTCACTAGTTGGTAGTTTTACTATTATGCCCTTAGTGAGTTTTGTAGTATATATAGTAAGTCTTTCTCATATGAAAGACTTGATGAGTGTATGTTTGAGAGAGACTTAGTCATGGTTCTTTGAAGCTTGTCGAGGATTCATGAACTCACCTAGTAAGTTCATGATACCCGGGAATGTGTGGGGTAGGTAAAATGTAATCATTCGATTATCTTTAGTAATCTATCATTCCACCTTGTTTATCTATCTATCTTGTTCTTCATATATCCATGTTTACACTAGCTTTGCTCATCATCATCATCACATCTCAAACACCATCGTGTTCATATCCGGGTGTTCATTTGTTTCTACAAAAACGAGTTACACAAAGGCTCGATCCGCTTCCGCAACCAAGGTATTTGCCCATCACCTCGGTTTTTCATAAACCACACATCGATTGGGTATTTCCTCATTTACTGGAGGATCCCACCTCTGTCCATCAAATACGGGCTTGAGTACGCTGATTTCATCACTCCCGAAGTTGTAAGGGATATGAAACTTCATCTCCAGGGACCAGAGGGGGAGAGAGAGCTGGATGTGTTTTTAATCCAGAACAGGGATTCCACCTACAGAACCTCCGAGTTGGGACCGAGATTGCCGCCTGGTCAAAAGCTGTTTCCTGATGACAGCAGCAGCAGCAGCTTCTTGGATGATGAAGACTATATGTCGGATGCTAGGTCTTAGCTAGTTAGATAGATTTTTGTATAGGATCTGATGAAAATCTTTGTATAAAGATCAATATATATATATATATATATATATGAAAGTTTTTGTAAGCTCTTCCTCATGTTTTGTTTTGGTTAACACCATTAATTATATAGACAGATTTTATCTCAATCATTTAAGTTGATTTTATTCTAAATTTGATTGTTGCAAGTAGATTTTACAGTCAACTGATGTGATTTTATCCAATTTAGAAGTAAAATTTATCCTGTTTATAAATCATCTCATCCAACCATATCAAAATGCCAACATATACTAACATAACATATGAATATATACTTCATGTAAGATCACAGTTATGAGTAAAATGGAGTCTGCTATGATTCATTGAAAATGTGTATGTATTTATAATATAAGAAAACTGGTTAACCATCCTGAAGAACTTTAGAACTCTAGTTTATCCGGTTCATCCTTAAGAACTCTAGTTCATCTTCTCTCAATCCTCATGAACTCTTCTTCCTGAAGAATTGTAGTTCATCCGGTTTTCTCTTCTTCCAATTTACTTAAGAAGTAAAATTTATCCTGTTTATATATCATCTCATCCCACCATATCAAAATGCCAACATATACTACACTAACATAGCATATGAATATATCCTTCATGTAAGATCACAGTTAATTATGAGTGAAATGGAGGTCTGCTATGATTCATTGAAAATGTGTATGTTATTAATTATAGATGAAAAGTGTATGAATAAAACTGTAACAACTATCATGTTAACATACAAACTGGAACAACTTATGCAATTGTACACAAATACAGGGATCAACTCTTCTTCCAGCCAAGTTCATCCGGTTCCCATCTTGTTCTCCTCTTCAATAGCTTGTAACCGAAATTTGGCCTTGTTACATAGGAGACTTTCATGAAAGGTCCGTGTCATTATTCTGCTCTCAGTATCACCAATCCTGACAATATCTCGTATCTCATCTTCAGAAAGCCCATTTAGAGCATCCTGTAAGCTTCTAATTGTCTCACCTTCACCGGTGAAAATGTGATACATGTTTGTTTCTTTCTTATACTCCCAGTTGGTCACCCTTTTTCTCTTAATAAAAACCTGATGAAGCCTGTTACTTGTCATTATTAAATGGATTCGGTCTTTGTCATCCTGGCTCCATTCTGGATCAGGAACTGTACTATGCGTTGTGAATGACCCATCAGCTCTATAGACTACCAAATTTCCATCCTTATCAACTTCAAGTGTCGAAATAGGATTGTCAATGCTGAGTTGTGTGGCTTCGTCTACTTCCCCGTATAACTCATCCAAATACATCCTTATCCTCAGCATTAAGGATTCCTCTTGTGAACACGCACCCTTCATATCACCACGTGACTGTCTAACATCACCCAACTCATGGTCATTGAGGTTGTACATAGCTTCTTCAGCTGTAAACTTTAGTACCTCACATGAACTGGTTGTGAACAGGTATACTTTCGCTTCATCATCATACCTCCAGGAGATGATTCTTCTCCTTTCAGCAGGGACATCTCTGTATTCATCCTCCTCATTGATCACTTTTCCTTTTCCCTTCCTAGCCACTGACTTCATTCTCTTGGTGGGTGGTTTTTCTGGTGACTTGGGTGGAGATGAGGGTTTTCGGGGTTTGTTTAGGTGAGGATGTGGTACAATGGGTGTGAAGTTATCTGCTCTAAACTTTGGTGGAATAGGCTTTAATTTTACAGGTTTAGGATTTTTTTTTGGTCTACTAGTTCTAGCAGCAGGGTTTCTTCTGGATTGCTGTGAGGCTAGAGTTCTATTCAGACCAGAAAATGCACCTGGTAATGAGGGAGCAGTCGGTTGTGAGGCTGTGGTGGAGGGTTGAGATGATGAGAGATGAGGATCAGAGACAGTGTCAAACATTTCCTTGATAATGTTGATCATTGGCTTCTTTTGCTGAGTAGTTTGCACATGAGCTTTACTCTTCTTTTCTTTGAGGTAGCTGATACCTTCAGGATGTATGGAGTCAAACAGAGCATGCATACCTGGTGGCCTTTTCACACCAGTAACTCTTTCCTTTTCAATTTGGCTCTTCCTGATAGCATCATAGTCGTTTCTCAGCCTTGGCAATTTGCAAGAGTTGATTATTTTTGGGTCCCTCGCCAAGATTTCCTTGAAGTACCATTTATGAATCAGCAAGTCATCCTCCTCAGATAGAGTTTGATATCTAGTACCTTGCTTCTCTTGTTGATCCTGTTCTAAAGAGCTATCAACAAATCTCTTTACATTCATCTCATTGGCTTGATCATCTCTGATGACTAGGATCATGTACATCCATCTGATCAAGTCATCACCGTTCATTTCATCAACCCATGCATCAGTAAAGCATTCCTTGCTTCTGAGCATCACACTGAACTGACATAGGAAAATTTTGTTATCTTCATTTCTCTTCATCCGAATCATCCTATACTCATTACATAAGAGCTTTCTGTACATCTCAACTCTGTCTGAAAGACCTTTCTCTTCGGCTTTGGCAATTCTTTCTTCTATGTACAGATCAGATCTTCTCCTTGCTGCATTGATGAAGAACATTAGGTCTGCATTGTTGATGACATACTCATAAATACCTTCTTCTATGAGTAGTCGTTTCTGTTCTTCAAACTCTGCAATTTCCTTTTGTTCTTGGAACTTCTTTCGTATCTCAGCATTCTCCTTTTCATACTGATCCAACAGAGCCTTTGTAACATGGTCCATGTCTTCTCTCTGACCTCCTGTGCTCAGATTATCATCATCCTCCATGTCAGTGAAACCAGAGATACTTCTCTCATCAAGAGAATCATCATCAGCAGGTTTTGGAGACTCATGAAGTGAAGTTGCAGCATTGGGACTGGCTTCCGAGATAACTTGCTCAGGAATTTCCTCAGCAGTGATTGGCTTTAAAACAGGAATGATTGGCAGAGATGGAGCACTAGGCTTTAAAAGAGGAATGGTGGGCAGAGATGGAGCACTCCTAAACCAAGTGCAGTTAAGAGTATTCCTAATCATAATTTTTCTCATGAAAGATAGAGCTTCAGGAGCTATATCCACATTTGTGGTTTGCAGATCACTCATCACGCTTGTGATAATCTGATTATCAGCAGTCACTTGCACCTGATGAAGTTGTTCAACCGGATCAATTAGTTCAACCTGATCAACATGGCCTTCTTCCTCCGGATGAAGTTGTTCAACCGGATCAACTAGTTCAACCTGATCAACATGGCCTTCTTCCTCCGGATGAAGTTGTTCAACCGGATCAACTAGTTCAACCTGATCAACATGGCCTTCTTCCTCCGGATGAAGTTGTTCAACCGGATGAACTTGTTCAACTTCATCAACATCTGAGGAAGACACCCTGTGCAAGATCCTATTTTGAATTAAATCTAGTTTTGCATGTGAATTTCATTTCAACGTATGCATGGTTGACAACCT
>JBCNJP010007266.1:0-16305 GCA_039602395.1 Deinandra increscens subsp. villosa | reverse complement strand
TAAGAAGAGTCTTCTTGCATATCTGATGTTACACCACCAGGTGGTACAAATTCAGATTCATTTTATTCTACTAATTCTAAAAGGTTTTATCATCAAGATAAATTCTTTGGTTATACAGATGATTCTGGTTTTTATGATTCTCCAAAATGTTTTCCAAAATTTCAGAAACCAAAGAAATTTAAACCTGTGATTTCAAAAGTTTATGATGAATGTTCGACTGATCGGTTGGAAAACCAATTTCAATCACTAAAACTAATCGTCAATTGTGTTATGTTTGTCATAAGAAAGGTCATTTTGCGTAAAATTGCCCTAAGACTACTAATAATTCATCATTAAATGCCAAAAATACAAATATGTTGATCATGATGCCATTATTTTTAGTGAACCAATGCCCAACACTACATTTTTCAAGAAAAAGAAGCCTACTTCCAGAAAAGTTGGGTAGTAGTTCTGATTGTCACTCATCAGCTGACAATGGTTCACTAGAAATCATAAAACCAAAATAGGAATGGAGACCAAAAGTTGTCTCTACGGCCAACAGTGATTTTGTTGAAGACACTGGACGACCTACCATCGTTGTGGATGAGGGTCGGGGTTTTAAGAATTTATTATTTTCCAGTGTTTGCAGGTATTTCAAGAAGACCTATTAGTAATCGAGAGATTGCTGACAGTGAGATACTTGTGGTTGATTTAAGTTAAAATGCATCGTTACTATCTTTGAAAATCTTGATTTCCAAAAATATTATTTTCAAAAATGTGTCAAGTGTTGATCAATCATTTTCATTTTTGTTTTTAAATTTTTTTTCGTTCATATTTTTAGGGGGGCATAAAAATTTGGAAAATTCAAAAAAAAAAAAAAACAGAGTTTGTTGAATTTTAAGGGGAGAAATTTAAAAATATAAAAAATGAAAAATTGAGAAATTGATCCGACAAATACGAGACATGATAGTACATCAGCATATACGTTTATCTGTCATGGATAGATTAAATCTAAAGGCTGTAGATACTTGCATAATCTGTGAATGTGCATGACTAATCTGATATCGGCAAGATATAAACATAAAGCTTGCCTGATGATATTTGATTATTTGCTTCTTGATGAAGCCTGTGTGATGATTCTGACAAAAATAGAATAAGAGATATCCTGATGAATGCATGTTTTCATTTTGAAAGATTTAAACTTGTTTGATTTTCTTTATTTTCTTAAACAATTGGACTTTCTCTACATATCGAAAGATCGGCCTGATTATTGTTCGTTTGAGGTTCTTCTTTATTTTTCTTGGTGTTTCGTATAATTCATCGGACTTACTCCGTGTATACGGAAGTATCTACCTGATTGTTGTTGAATTATACATCTTCAACTTGTTTTGATTTCTTATTTTCTCAAATACTTGGGCTTTCTCTGCGTGTCCAGAAGACCGACTTCATTGCTAGGTATTTGAGCTTCTGCTTTATTTTGCATGACTTCTCAAGAATGATTAAATCTCTAAGAATATTGCTTCTATATGATAAACATGATGATTTGCCGGTATTTCTGATAGAGTGGAGGCCGAGTTATCAGTGCATGATAAAATTACCTCAAGCATATCTGAAAACAATAAATATAATTGGTTCGTGCTGAAATAAACATAAATGTTGTATTTGCGATTATCTTGTCTTGCATGCTGTTTAAGGCCGAAATTGAAATGTGCTAGGTGCGTTATGACTGATATGATATCGCGTCGTGATCTTTTTCGCAAAATAAAAAAGAGTGTCTGATTCTGTATTGCATTTCATATTTCATTTCAGGAAATTCAAAAATATTTTTGGTGCGTTTTAGCATAAACTTTGTAAAAGCCCAAAAGATTTTATTTCTTCTTTATTTTCGATTTATCGACACAAGATACAAAAAACATTTTCAAAACATATATCTTGGAGTCTGAAAGAGACGTTTTGCGCCAAGATTATTTATGTTGGCCAGGTACTAAAAGGAAAGAGTTTATCACAACTTCAAGTCTTCTAAAGCTGTTGATAAGGATGAAAGAAACTATGCATCGTCGAGTATTCAAGATCAAGCTATCGTCAAGTTGAGGGGGAGTTTGTTCAAAGATACGTTTCAATTGGATGAACAGATACTGCACACGTCAAGGGGGAGTTTGTTGATGCATATTTGGGTCGTTATGTGAAGTATCTGAACAAGACGATGTTGCAAGGATGCTACAACACGAACTGGGTCTGAATTGACACGAACCAGTGTCATCCGAGCTGCCAGTTTATATGGGTTCGGATCAGACGAACCTGCTAGTTCGTCTGAGTTCGTACAACAGTAGTATATATAGGCTTGTTGCATTGTAATTTAGTAGTTGTGAGAGAACTTTGAGAGACTAGATCTTAACTATGTGTTTTTAGTGTGTTTCTTTGTTTGAGCTGAGTAAAGAGTTTGTAATTGAGTGTTTTTTGATTTCAATAAAAACAAACTTTTATTTACATCTTGTTCTCTCGTACACGATCAAACAAACCAGTAGTAAGATTCGTTTCACGGTATTTCAATTGGTATCAATAGCACAACATAAAGCCAAAAATTGGGGCAAAAATTGATGGTGTAGCCATGAGCACCACACTCCACCTCATCACCATCGCGTTGTGCAACTATGGTATTAAAGCATTTACATCACATTCTCCATTTACACCCCCATTTCTAAATTTTAACAAAAATACTTTGGGGACCTTTTGCTGTTGAAATTTATTGTAATTGGAACTCGAATTGAAATTTAAAATGGAATGGGAATTGGACTCCAAGAGATTCCTTTAAAAACAAAAAATATGCTAACAACTATTATGGAAAGTGAATATATATATATATATATATATATATATATATATATATATATATATATATATATATATATATATATATATACTAGGGGGAAACCCGCGCGATGCGGCGGGAACAATCAACGAACACGATATTTGTTTCATTAATTTATGAATCCTCTCGTGATATATTATATTATACATCTATTAGTTTTCTCATTCGTAGTCTCGGTGTAGACCGGGAGCTGGTTAGGAACCAACATGACCCTCTAACTTGGGATCAATTTCTAGGTTGGAAACCAGTTTGCCGCGTGTTTTTTTAAAGTTTTGAGGGGTAACAAAAAATCATTTATTTTAGATTATGCAAAGAAATATTTTTAGTTTTATACTTTAAATTTTAAAGACATCTTTTATTTGCATTTATTTCTTCTTTTGCTTAATAATTCAAATACATTTTTTATTTACATCTTATTGCTTGTTTTATTTCATAATTCCATTCAGATTATTAATATCAAATTTTTGTTTCTAGTTCGATGCCTGCAATTAATATCAAATTTGTCCCAGATGACTCCCCGCCCACTTGTAAAAGACATTTTGCTGCTATTCCGCCGTTTTACTCAATGTTGTAGCTATGCTTTAATTTCCATCTTAAAAGAATTGAAATCAATTCCCCCACCCCCATGAAATGAAAGTAACCCATGTTACCCACACCACTAAAGAAATAGATATACATGAATTGATGTTTTCAATAGCCGTCAATACACCAATCTTCATTTATTGTTTATTTAGAAGCCTAAACTTGTAGACTACGACAAGTCCTCATGTTTTTTTTTTTTTTGACAGCAACTTTAATAGAGCTAGAAACAGCTAGCCAGAGGAAAGCAAAAATACATAGTCTTCAAAACAGGAAACATAACAACAGCACCCATACAACACTAAAACAAAACCAACACACGGAACTACATTGAAGTAACTACCATCCTGGTATAAGACCGATATAAACCATTCTTCCTTCTTAAAGTTCTCAACCCAATAACAGCAAGCATTGGACTATGGCCACCAAGATCATCCACCCATAAGACCCATCCTTTTGAGTTTGCAATATCTTGAGCTTACCCCATGTCTCCATCGAAGAAATCTACCAGCATACCACATAAGAACGATCGCTGACCCCCATCGAACAACATCCACACAACCATCCCTGGAGTGAAAGACAACAGCACACTAACCACAGTCCTAATCTCAAAACCAGCCGGCAAGTCCTCATGTGGCTACACCATTAAAGAGATAATTATTACACTTATGAAGAACCTGCATATGAGCCGTGGTTTATTTCAAATAACCAATTTGTATTGTTGCATGTATATAGAAAATTAGCCCACAGTGTTGTATTTTAGAGGTAATGCTTTAGCATCAACTCATCAACTTCAAATTGACAACTTGGACACCAAAAATATAATGATATTGATATAATGCTATGGGATTGGTGATAATTAGTAGGGGTGAGACTTTCTAAAATCACACGAAAACAAAACAAAAACCTGTCAATCCATGAACACAGCTTGTTTAGCACCCCTGAAGTTGGTAAAAAAAAACATGACAGAGTCTAATCAGGTCGTAAACCAACCAACTCTAAACCACTAACCTTGAAGATACATTCAGTTGCTCCCTGCCATTCCTTTCACAGCTTCGGTTACCTTCTTGTTGCAAATTTGCGCATATCTTTTATTGAAAGTGTAAATGCTTCCAATCGCAATTGAGTCTGCACAAAGTGTAAATGCTTCCTGTGTAATATATTAAAACTGATAAGCAAACAAAAAGGCATGAATCACAAAACAACTAAAACTTCAAAACATTTACACATAGTAGATCAACTACCCAAAATTATGCACCAAATCACAACCTAAAATGATAATGACCCTTGATCTTGTTTCTTCGTTTCGTTGATGAGGCATCAGTGAGAGAGATCTGATAAGAATCATAAAAACAAAAACTGGAGTCTCTCAATAAGGGATACATGTAATTATGAACCCTAATAGTTACCAAATCTAATCATGTCTGATCGGTACAATAAGCAAGAACAACCTGAAATCAGAATCCAAAGGTTGCACAGAGGAACAATAAGTATTAGTAACCATGTAAAATAAGTAGTCAAAAGGTATAGACTAATGTCTTCTGTTGTCCATCAGGTGCAAAATAACCTTACAAATATAATGAAGTGAGTAAGCATGTGTTCCAAAATAACCTTACAAAGATAATGAAACCTGTTTACTTTATTGGTCTTAGAATTATTAGTTTGAACTTTAATGATAACTATCAGATTGCTATGTAATGGTATTTTTGTTGCATTTTCTTATGGAATTGACTATTTGACCCCTAAATAAGTACATAATCAGACACATGTATGTTTATTCAATTTTCAAACACTAAAAACTGATTATTACAACTTGGCAATTGACATGATGACATATCAGATTACTTTTAACATAAGAGACATTAACCTTAGACATGCAACACCTTGGAACATTATATCTTCATAAAATGGGCTCAAATTTCGACAATCGTGTATTACATGGGGACTTTATAAAGACTCATACTCAAGTCATGAAGGAAGGTACAATGAGATGTAAAGTTCAGAGATGACCCTGCCTTTTGGTGCATATTAAGGACTCATACTCAAGTCATGAAGGAAGGTAGAAAGGAAGCTAGGTACCACTTAGGAAGCAAATAAAACAAGTTAAAGTTGCATTTTAGTAATCTCTTAACTAAATGCCATGGAAACTAATGGAAGGTATCCTAAACTGGGAACATGATATCTTTATAAAATGGGCTCAGATTGGAACTAAAACTAAGGTGAATAAATGACTCATAAGACAACATCACTAAAGTCCAACAGTTAACGGTATATTTACATAACCACAAAGGTCACATAAGAATTTTGGTGTGTTAATATAAGAACTTACTATTTTTTTAATAGCTCATTTATTCAACTAAGCAAAAAGGCACCAGCAAACCCAACAGCAACCCAAAGGGAAAAACACACAGTTACATACTAAATATACTCCAACCTTCCCAAACCTAAAATAGAAAAAATTTAAAAAAGTACCCACAACTAAAAACACAGTCACCCAAACCTAAAAAATAAAGTCACAAAACCTAAAATAAATTTAACTTTTAACGAAATGAGTTTTAGTTAGAAGCCATACCCAACTTTGAAGTGACAAATCCTCAAGAACTCCTTTAATTTGACCTAAACCTTCTGTACCTGCATTAGAGAGAAAAATATGAATTTTTAGAACATAATACCCTACATATGATATCCCTGAATAGAGTCTTAAAACATGTAAAACTCTTAAAAAGTTTGAATGAATGTAGCTTAGGCAAATGCAAACATAACAACAAATGATTTACCTAATTATAAGAAAAATTGCAATTATGCAGATTATGGACCAAAAACATATGAAATACACTAATAAGTAATAACACACAACAAACCAGTTTCAAGCTTATGTCTACACAAGTTTCAAGCTTATGAACCCTTTTTACTTGCAGAAATTACTTTGATTCTTATAGAAGTCTACAAGCTTATGATGAAAAAAAAGTGGACCAACTAACACTATAAAGGCAAATGCAGGCTGATGTGTACATTTTCATATAAGTCATAAATAGCATTTGGACACAATACAGAGAGAGTAACTATCAAAAAGTTAATACAAAGGACACAATTATCTTTTTCAATCACAGATGTCCATTTAGACCTTGTATATTAAATTGTAGTTTTATCATAGAAGTGTGAAGTACACAAACAGGCCACCATTAATATCATCTCACATTCAAAGGATCTTGTCCATTAAAAACACTCAAAGAAGTTTTAGGCTACGTATTTAAGTCATATCTATATATATATTCAAACCCACAAGAACACTCAAATACACAATGTTTCAATCCCTCTGAACAGGTACATCATGAACCTTTTTTATTACAAGTGAGAGATCAATTAAGACATGAAAAATAGGGCAACATAAAGCTAACAACGAATCAAAATTCTTTCAGGGTTTCTCCAATAGAATATACATCAAACAAAGCCCAAATAACTGAAATTATAGGAATCGGTTATAATTGATAAACTTACCTTTAGTTTGTGGATTTCCCCATAGCAGCAGACACCGATTCCTGTAATTGGTGCAATCATCTAACCAAAACAAAGATTAACATGGAAACCAAACATGAGCAAGGAACACATAAGAACTATAAAACTATAGAACCGGAAGCATAATTATGTGGTAAAAAGATACAGCAGATTCCAAAATTCAGCACAAAGGTTAACAAGTAATCATATAACTATATTTTCGTACCATTATGGTTCACCAAATGTAAGGATGCATCAAATTTGTGACTGACTGGTCTCCTTTGAAATTAAAACATCCAAATTAAACCCCTGCTACCACCAATAGTGCCTGAATCAATAGAAGAGATCAATTTACGTGTCTTAATCACGATGCTACAGATCGAAAAGGAAAGCAAAAACGACATACCCTGTATAGAAACATGGCTTAACAGTTTCTATGGCCGATTAAGGAACGATTACAGCTATACAAACAACAAAAGAACAATTATGAAACAAAAAGAGGAAGTTAGGGCTTCATTACCACAATTGAGAACGAAAAAGAGTGAAATCCAACTGCTTCTAGTAATCGAACCTCGCAGATAGCTAACGAACAGTGGGTTTCTTCTTCAATTCGACCTAATTGAGCTTTTTATTGCCAAATCTAAATGTACGACTGAAATTAGAGAGAGTGAAAGATTATGAAATAAAAAGAGGATTCGAACTTTCAGAGGAGAATTTGAATTTCAAATCGAATACCAAATCCAAGGTGCATCGAGCGGTGTCTCCAAAACATAGATCAATCCGCGTGAAAATTTCATATAACCGTTGGATTAGGGTTGAATATGAGAATAACCGTAGGATGTGTGCTTTCTTCAATCGGATTAGGATTCCATATGGATTAAGATACTGTGAATCAGAGAAGAAGAGAAAGAAGACTGCAACAATACCAGAAATAGGAGCGCCACTGGGGGATTTAGCAATGGAGCGATCAGATTGAACTGATTTGGGAAGGTTTTCTCTGCGAACGGGATTTTCACCTTATTCTCTTTCCCATGGGGAGATTCGAACTTGGACGGTTTCACCTACAAATTAAGA
Source organism: Deinandra increscens subsp. villosa (assembly GCA_039602395.1). NCBI lineage: Eukaryota > Viridiplantae > Streptophyta > Magnoliopsida > Asterales > Asteraceae > Deinandra > Deinandra increscens. The sequence goes on along the minus strand of JBCNJP010007266.1, from coordinate 8,309 downwards.
TTTTGTGCTTAAAGCACTTGTACACCATGCTTATTATCTTGTACAAATCTTAAAAATTCAACACATAGGTTTTCTCTCTCCAATGTGTATATAAAGATAGTATAGATTTTGGCTTTAAAGACTTGTACATGCTGCAACACATATTGTACCTCTTAATTTTTAATTGTACCTTGTGCATAAATAATTGTACATCTTAATTTTTCAACCATTTCATATAATATGCATTATAAGATAGTAGAGATAAAGACGTAACTGCCCTAAAAATCTAACAAATATAATAAAACTTCTACTCAAATATCCGGCACCCACAACCCACTTGACACCAACCCCCTTCACTCATACCATGACCATCTAACCCGTGTCTCAATAAAGATAAAGAAGGTATTTTTTCTCATTATTCATCATCGTTAATTTTCCGGTGACGGAGGTGTAACATCCGTACGTTTCAGAAACATGAAAACTCGACCCACATCAAGATCCAAGGTTTAAGCCCAATTCTCAACACCATGAATGTTGGATTACTCTATTCCATATGATAGTACTCTGAATATGGTGAACGTGCGTGAGAACAGCGCGTAAAACCAAGTTATAACGAAGCGGGACTAGCGAAAACAAGTTTGGTGTTAGATGTTGATTGCATAGTCGCGATCTCCTCTTCTAAACCCATCCCACATCGCCCCAAAAACAAATTTTCACTCCATTTATCATCTATAAATACCCTCCCTTGATCACTAATAGTTTGCAACTCCTACGGGTGTCGTGCTTAGTAGTTTTTATGCTCTCGGCGATGAAGTGCTGCCTTTCAAGCTCGTCTCGTTTGAAAAGCTTCTTTGAAGGTAATCTTCTTCTTTTTCTTTCTTTGTTTCCTTTCTTTCCTTTCTTTTTTTATTCGTTTATTTATCACTTTATAAGTTTGATTAGTTTAGTTTAGGTTCTTAGTTAGGTGCTTTAGGCTCGTTTAGGTAGCCTTGCTAAGGCTCGTTCTTAGAATGCCTGGCACTGCTAAGGTTTTTCCTTTGGATGGCCTATCTTTGCAAAGGCACGTTATTAGGACGTGTTGCCTTGCTTAGGCCAATTTAGGCTTGTTGTAGCCTTGTAGAGGCTCGTTAGGCCCAATGAGTCTAAACTATCATGTCCAATATCATCTATATTTTTCTAATCCAAAAGTCAACATTTTTATGCATGAACAAATTGGTGATTAAGGTTTGTTTTTCACAAATCAACAATTAAACTAATTCTTAAGCATTCTAATATGTAATTCAGGTTGTGAACATAAACTCATTTTTAAGAATTTCAAATAACTTAGAAACCGATCTCTGTTTAGCAACATATTTAGTGATGGTACTTGAGAAGCGAATGACATGTAGTAACTGGAAGGGTGAAAACACCGGTAGTTGGGGTCAAAGGATAAGTATTTGCATAAATCCCATAGTTGGACCTGGATGCTTACCTGGGATGCCCCGATGAGAGTGTCATAACCTATTAGGCCAAAGCATGTCTAGTAAAGTTTAAGGTATTGTTACTCTTAAAAGTTAACAATTTTTCAAACTTCAATTTATAACATTAAAATCATCCCCCAAATGCATAAGAGCTTAGAATCCCATATTCCAATATTCATATCGTCCCCTTCTATTTTGTTAGAATGAATCTTTGGGACTAATCCTTTCACTTTCACTTTTCGCTTCATGGACTTAACTTCTAATCCAAGTGAGTAATCCTTGCCCCTTTTCCTGCTTTTTCATTTTGGGGTTTCAACATGTATCCTATTTCAAAGTGTTGTCTTTCAAGTTTATCATTTACCATGCGTATGTGATCTATGTGTGAATTATGTGTTATGTGACTTCTAGCATGATTTCTCAATATGTGATTTTCAAAGACTTTCATGTTTATCAAAGGTTTTCATGTTTATCATCAGATGTCAAGTATGTCATGGTTGTCATGTCTTTCATTTGGCATAAACATTAACGTAAGGCCTGGGTAACAATGATAGATCTATCGGTTGACAACCCACTCAACTTGACAGGTTCAGTGTTGGGTGTTTGGAGCCTATTTCATTATTTCATTAGTCTAACCTGCGGGTTAGGGAATCTAGCATATGTCCTTGAGGTTTGTTTATGCCTAGTCTTTCATGTTGTCATTTTATACCAGCAATTTTGGTTATGCCTAGTCTTTCATGTTGTCAATATCTTCTAGCATGTTATATTTCACTTATTTTATCATATGAAACGTAACACATGTTTTTCAAATATATGTTATGTATCAAACTTATGGTTACTCACCAACTATTTATAGTTGACCCCCCTTTATTTTATACATGTTACAGGCTATGATGTTAATGTTTCAAGATGCTATCACATACGGCTTTTGGACCTAGTTTAATAAAGAAATTGTATTTGTTATCAATATGTGGTGTATTGTTTTATTATTCAATGTTATCAATAAAATTCATTATTTAAGTATTGTCACTAAATTAGTTGTCATGAGCTTATGGACAATCTAATCATGCCCCGACGTGTGACAGATTGGTATTAGAGCCATGGCTATAGGGAACTAGGTTGTTAGAAATGGAATGACCTAGACTATTGCCTTAGGTGTCCAAACACAAGAACCTCGTATATTGCATGCTTCGTTTAGAGATTGCCCTTTTATGTCTTCTTTTCCCTCAGTTAGGATGTACCTCAAGTCTAAAATTGATCACACACTCATGCACTCAATTTCAGGCTTCCTAGCCTTTTCCTTAGTAATGGTGTCTTACGTGCCATTTTAGGAACTTAATTTTATTTGATTTTTTTTTGAAATCTCGTGCGGTTTAGGTTCCTTAGTAATGGACATGTAGTAACTGTAAGGGTGAAAACACCGGTAGTCGGGGTGTCTATTTTGGTAAGCGTTGCCTGAGACACTATGGCGAGAGTGCCGTAGCCTATTAAGCCAAAACATGTCATAACAAACGTTTCTAGGAATCATATTAACCCTGACTAGTCGAAGGTGGCAGTTTCCCAATCGGGAAATGAGAACCATTCCATTGATTTAAACAAGTCAATTCGATTTCGTGTTTTGCATGCGATTTCATGATATCCGGTTTATACCCCGATTTTGATCTATGATATTCTTTTGATTTTGAAGATTTCATGGTTAAAATGCCACTTTTCTTGATTTCAATGGCATTTTTAAATTTTCACCATCGACACTTAGTTTCACAGTTTTACATATTTTACCCCTCATATTTTAGTCGATTGATATTCTATATTCAAACCTTTCGTGTTTATTACATCCAAAGTCATCCTTGTGATTTCTATTTCACAATTTCATTATGTTGTACGACACTCCTGTGGCTTATCACATCCTACACTATCCTATGATTTACGTTATTGGATCACAGTTCCATTTCGACTCACCTTTGAGAATTCAAATAACCCCTTGTTATTTATTTAGTAGCTCGAGTTTCACAATTTTCCGATTGCATCCTCAAGGTATTTTGCGATGTTTATACAATCAGTTTGTTACCCCCATGATATCACATACTCTTGATTTTTCACACACCGTCCTTATATTTCAAATTCATGTCATTCATCGTCACCATAAATGTGCTATGGATCTGATTATCCCAATATTAAACCAAAAAAAAAACTTATGAGTTCATAAAACACTCTTGCATAGTTTTAAAACCTTCATTTCACGATACCCAAGTCATGGTTGATTGATAATTTTATTAAATCTTGTTATCAACGCATTTTAGACACAACCCACTAACCGATTGTTCCAATCATAGCCCAACTTGTTGCACCAACACCTAATAGAAACACATGTTTGGTGTTTCACGTAACCCCACAATATGTGTCCTAGGCTGGCCATTGCAGACAATGCTTCACGTTTTGATCTCAAGTCAAATTTACTGTTTGAATCCAGTCCATCGATTTTTAAGCTTACAATTTTTATTTAAAAAGAATTCATTCGTAATTTCATTGTTCGATGTACTATACAAAACAATTTACATTCATCATTTCAAAACCTATTTATATCACGTATTTTCTTCATTTCTTTATAAATCATTTACAGGTGAGCGAGTGCTAGTTGATGGGTTCACGAGTTTACAAGTTTGTATGGTTACGGGATTAAATGCTTATGAGTTAATACGTTTACCCATAAACGAGCCTACGAACTCACACGTACATGATCTCCCGTTTTAGAAAATATTAAATTATCCATTTTTGAACCCCTCCAAAATATCACGTTTTGCACTTTTAGGTCTACACGTTTAGGAATTTACTCGTTTAGGAAATTATGATCAGTTTACGAGTCCACATGCTTACGGGATTGCATGTGTACGAGTTTATGACTTTACAAATTTACGAGTAGATAACTATACATGTTTATTAAATAAAAAAAAAAACTCATCCTTTATATTCAAGGTTATATTCCAATCGCAATTGGGTGATGTTCCAACTATTCCACCTTAACAATCATTTTTATCCAAACTCATTTTTACCCTAGCTAACGTCAAATTTATGTGTATCGCGGAGATCTTTTCGTTTTCCCCACTCGACAATCAAGTCCAGGTAATCTATGGCGATAAACCATTCCATGGGTTCTAGATCATTTCCGACGTTCCCATAAGTACTTGCATAAGGAGTACATGGCCTGTTTGGTCTGCATTGTGGACGATCATAATCAGGAATATGGAGTCCAAGACATCCTAGTCGTTGGGGACTTCCATGAAGTGTTTCCCAAAGACATATTGGGTCTTCCTCCCATTCGCCAAGACGACTTCCGCATTAACTTACCCGGTACTACTCCTATTGGCAAGTGATCCTATCGCCTCACACTGTTTTGTGTCAGCTACCTACCTAAAATTCTTTTGTTCCGCAATTACGGCTCTCATTTACTCTCTTATCGCAGTCATGATGAATATATCCCCATATCTATACTACTTATATACTTATATAGCATGGATACTTCTCAGTTATGATCAATGTTACCTTTCGAATCCTAGGTTGTGCTTAGCCATAAGCTTTTTTTGGCTAACCAAGCACTCATGTGAAACACCTGGATTCTTTGCATCCCTTACCTAGATAAATTCGTTATCCCTTTCGCTTGGGATGTTCGAATTTACTCGAATCCTATTTTCGAAATTTTCATGAAATTTTGACCCAAACAATAATCTTTGGGAAGACTCGCATTATTCCGCATTTTGATACAAATTGTAATTTTTTTAATGTTCGAGCTATTCAATGTTTCAAATTTAAACTGTGGTTTTCCATGCTCAGTGTATGAGTTCCAAAATCGCTTTATTCAATACTCGATGTGTGGACTCAATTCGCAGTTTCTATGTTGATATATGGATTTAAACTCGTGGTGTCAACAAAAGATGTGTTTATTCAAAAGTTTGTAACTCATGTTATTAAAAAATTGAGTGGTGAGTTCGATTTGTGATTTTGTACTCACAGATGGTGAATTTGATTGTGATTTTCAACGATTGGTTTACAATTTTTAACTCTCAGTTTGAAGATTTTCCAACATCCGATTCAATTCGTGTATTTCAAAATTTAGACTTGCGTGTTTCAACCTTCAATTCACGATTTCAAATTTACATGCTTATGTTCAATTGATATTCAACTTTCAAATTCATGTCATTTGATTTAAGTTAATCCATTCATTCGAATCATGCCATTTAATATACCACTTGGCACTTGTAAACCATTCGCTTATCGCGATTAGCCTTTGTGCTATCCTTATCCCATGTTTTCATGATCAAATGTTTTCCCTATCTCATGCTTTCGTGTTTTCACTACCTCAAGTTTTCATTACCACATGTTTCCATTATTTCATGCCATCAGGGTTACAACTTACACGCTTTCATTATCACATGACCACCTTATCACATGTTTTCAATATTGCATGTTTTCATTATCACGTGTTTTCACTATCACATGTTTTACCAATCTTTCTAACCAAGACTCATACGAACTATAACCGTCAATTGTATGATACTAGTTAACCATGCGATTAATTTTGGGTCATAGTCGTGACGTGTTGTTGTATTAGCAAGGAACTTGTTTTTTTAGGATTTCATCTAGACCCCGCGACTCGAGAAAGGTGGACTAGGTGTGAGTCGCGACACATCTAGTTCGCCAGAATTGAACGAGTTCTCTTGTTTGAAATCTGGCATTGTTTTGTCAGTTACATTGATTTCAATTTTGATGGATATACTCACTTACATTTATTTTGATTAGTCAAGTTATCACTTTCAAATGGATACATGTTAACCCCTCAATGTCTTATTCTATCCTCTGCCTCTCCTTGTTTGTATATCCTAATGTAGGGGAGAATGTGGCTTTCACTTTACTGATCAGGTTGTTTGGTCAAATCATGCATTCTCATCTTCGAATCATCTATGACCTTTGATTCTTGGCATGGTACTCATTCCATGCGTGTACTACATTAACCATGTCATTGTCAAATGTATCACTTATTATATAACTTACGTCTGGATCTTGCGGTGTCAAGTATTCCCTTATCAAAACCTTTTCTGAGCTTTTTGTGTTGTGTGAGGGAGTCTCTCCGTAGGCAACTAGAATGGTTTTTGAAGTAGCAACGATGTGGTGGGTTAGCTGCGGTACACCCTATATATAAGCATCGGTCGTGCTTTAAGAGTGGGCTAGGAGTGGTCGTGTGTCAAAATTCGTGTTACAATTTATATCACTATTTCAAAGCAAACATTCACAATTTTTTTTTGTATAAGTGTACTCTTCGGTATAACATTTAATTATCCTCATTCAGTTTTCCTACAGTCTCTACTAACTAAATATCGGGAAGAAGTTTCTAAAGCAGGGGATACTGTAACATCCATATGTTTAAGAAACTTGAAAACTCGACCCACATCAAGATCCAAGGTTTAAGCCCAATTCTCAACACCATGAATGTTGGATTATTGTATTCCATATGATAGTACTCTGAAAATGGTGAACGTGCGCGAAAACCGCGCGTAAAACCAAGTTATAACAAAGCGGGACTAGCGAAAAAAAGTTTGGTGTTAGATGTTGATTGCATAGTCGCGACCTCCTCTTCTAAACCCATCCCACATCGCCCCAAAAACAAATTTTCACTCCATTTATCATCTATAAATACCCTCCCTTGATCACTAATAGTTTGCAACTCCTAGTTTGAGTATAAACAAGTGAAATAACCAATTTTGGCGGTTCCACAACTACAATACCCCTACGGGTGTCGTGCTTAGTAGTTTTATGCTCTCGGGCGATGAGGTGCTGCCTTTCAAGCTCGTCTCGTTTGAAAAGCTTCTTTGAAGGTAATTCTTCTTCTTTTTCTTTCTTTGTTTCCTTTCTTTCCTTCCTTTCGTTATTCGTTTATTTATCGCTTTATTAGTTTAATTAGTTTAGTTTAGGTTCTTAGTTAGGTGCTTTAGGCTCGTTTAGGTAGCCTTGCTAAGGCTCGTTCTTAGAACGCCTCGCACTGCTAAGGTTTTTCCTTTGGATGGCCTATCTTTGCAAAGGCACGTTATTAGGACGTGTTGCCTTGCTTAGGCCAATTTAGGCTTGCTGTAGCCTTGTAGAGGCTCGTTAGGCCCAACAAGTCTAAACTATCATGTCCAATTTCATCTATATTCTTCTAATCCAAAAGTCAACGTTTTTATGCATAAACAAATTGGTGATTAAGGTTTGTTTTTCACAAATCAACAATTAAACTAATTCTTAAGCATTCTAATATGTAATTCAGGTTGTGAACATAAACTCATTTTTAACAATTTCAAATAACTTAGAAATCGATCTTTGTTTAACAACATATTTAGTGATGGTATTTGAGACGCGAATGACATGTTGTAACTAGAAGGGTGAAAACGGCGGTAGTTGGGGTCAAAAGATCACTACTAGAAAAATGGGCTTTAATGACGCGTAATGCGCGTCAAGGAAGCCCCCATCATAAATGATCACGACACGCAAACCACGCGTCATCAATTTATGACGCGCATTTTATGACGCGCTATTTATGACACGCCATTTGTGACACGCCTGTTATGACGCCCTTTGTATAGCACCCATTTTTGAGTGTCATCGTTTTGGTGAATTCAAAAATAAAATTATGTGTTATTTTTTTGTCTTCTTTTTATGACGCGCTTTATTGCGTGTCATTGTGACGCCCACTCCCAGACTTGGCCCTAAGAGCGGTCACGCATTGGATTTACTCATGAACACAAGGTACAACAGAGATAACTAAAACAGCGGAAATAAAAACTTTTATTCATATGCCAAGCATTACATAGTAAGAGAGAAAAATACAAAAAAAGAGAAAAAAAT
>JBCNJP010007265.1:0-23500 GCA_039602395.1 Deinandra increscens subsp. villosa | reverse complement strand
ATATAGAGATGAAATAAGTATCTTCATAGATCGTTGTAAGTACTAGAAACAAAAGTATCTTATTCTTCATCAAACTTATTACAAGATCGTAAATGCGGAAACAAGAACATAAAGATCAACATTTTCTAACTTTCATCTAAAATTTGCATTTGCGGCTTCACATATAACATTTGCGAAGATGAACTCCATTCCAAGCTCGCACTAGTTCAGTTCCATCAAGCTGCTGGAGTATGTAAGACCCATTTTCGATCGCTTTTTTTATTATATAAGGTCCCTCCCATTTGGGAGACATCTTCCTAAGCGGAAGTGCTCTGCTCACTTCATTGCTCCTTAGCACATATTCTCCTTCCTTATATTGTTGGGTCTTGACTTTGGCGTTATAATATTTTGCCATTTCTTTTTTGTATCTGCTTTCACGTATAGCCGTGATTTCTCTTCGCTCTTCCAAAAGATCCAGATTGGTTCTTAATTCTTCATCATTATCTATCACTTGTACTTGCAAACGGTGACTGGGTATTCCAATTTCAGCCAGAATGACGGCTTCAGTTCCATATACAAGACTGAATGGTGTTTCACCATTGCTAGTTTTAGGCATGGTCCGATGCGCCCACAAGACATGTGGCAATTCATCGACCCAACTACCCCCAAACTTTTCCAGTCTCATTTTTATACCTTCAAAAAGACTTCGATTTGCTCTTTCAACTTGGCCATTGGCCTGCGAATGTGCAACTGATGTAAAGATCTGATTTATATGAAGTTCCTCGCACCATTTCGCAAATGGGTTTCTAGAAAATTGTTGTCTGAAAAAGCAAGTAATCACCGGATTCGATAGATCGCTAAATCAGGATTTCAGAGTAATGGAAAGACTAGAATGATCGAGGTAAGAGAAGTAATTTTATTGATGTTTGTAAAGAAAGAGTATACAGATGCATATGTAAAATATGAGATTTACAAGTCAAGTCCCTAAATTACATCTCTCGCCAGGTGTTTATAGGTCTCGCTCGTGATTCCTTAGCCTGCATCTGCTTAATCGCATCTGTCCAAAGCCTGCACAAACACTTCCGACGGACATCATATCCGGAGGACTTGGAAGTGAACGATCGGATATGTAAAACACATCCGATGTATCGTTTACTTCATCATTATCAGTTATAATCTAAAGAGGTAAACCAAATCGACATACGATATGTTCCCATACGAACTTCTTAACTTGTTTACCAGAGATACAAGCAAGTGGTTTTGCTTCAATCCATTTTGTAGAATAATCAATCGTAACTAATAGAAACTTTACCCCTCCGCTTACTGGTGGAAAAGCTCCAACTATGTCCATTCCCCACTTCTGGAAGGGCCATGCTGACGTAACAGGGATCAATTCATTTTTTGCTCGCATGCTCACCGGAGCATGTGCTTGACAAGCTTGGCATTTGCGAAGTTCCTCCCAAGTGCTTTGGTACATGCCTGGCCAAAAGTATCCAAGGCTCATGATTTTAACAACTACCATTTTTGCACCAACATGAATGCCACATATGCCTTCATGTACCTCCTTAACGATTTTTTCAGCTTCACTTGGTGTTAAACAGCTCAACAAGGGTCCTAAAAAGCGTCTTCTATACAAAACATTGTTTTGCATTTGGTACTGAAGCGAATTTACTCGTATCTGGCGGGCCTGTTCCTTGTCATTTGGAAGTTTGCCCATAGTCAAATATTGAATAATTGGGGTCATCCAACTGTCTTCTTGCATTTGCACGTCCGCAGTCATTTTCAGATTAACAGTCGGAGCTTCTAACAATTCCACTCGAATCTCTTTAGCTAGATGTTCAAATGCTACAGATGCTAGTTTGCTCAACGCATCTGCTTTTCTATTTTGAGTTCTAGAAACATGTAGGACTTCACACTTGCTGAAGATCTTAATTAATTCCTGAACTTGTTCCAAGTACAACGCCATGTATTTGCCTTTGGCCTCGTATGTTCCAGCGATTTGACTAGCGACTAACAATGAATCTACATAAGCGGTCACTTGCGTTGCACCCATCTTTCTTGCTAACCTTAAACCTGAAATAAATTTCAATGTTTAGGTCTTTTATCTATCCATACTTTTACAGAGCAAGTGCATATGAACTTTGTTCATGTATATCACATGCATTCGTGGAGCAAATGCATGTGTATTCAACACTTTTGAGCTTCATTACTTAGATCATTCGTATCCATATTTCTCTTTTTTTTTATCGAAAAAAACACAAAAACTTATAAAGTTTGAGTGTTCAAACCTGCTAACAATGCCTCATATTCTGCTTCATTATTAGAAGTCGAGAAATTGAAACGGATTGCATATGTCAGCTCATCCCCTTTGGGACTTTTCAAGATCAAGCCTGCATTTGGCATGTATTTAATTTTTAATACTTTGAATAGCGATCATTTTCAAAAGTAGAAATAATTTCATAATCGATCGAACCTGCTCCTGAGCCATCAGAATTGGAAGAACCATCTGTATGTAAGATCCATACTTGTTCTTTGACCTCAGGAACGGTAATGGCGTTTACACTTGTGCCAACTGGTACTTCCGCCAGGAAATCAGCTACCACTTGACCTTTTATTGAAACTCTTGGTTTAAATTGTATGTCAAATGGTCCCACCTCAATTGCCCACTTAATCAATCTCCCAGACATTTCCGGCTTTCTGAAGATCCCTTGAATAGGATATGAAGTGAGAACATTCACAGTATGAGCTTGAAAATAACGTCTAAGTCTTCTTGTGGCTTGCACAAGTGCTAGGACAACTTTTTCGATCATAGGATATCTGGTCTCGTAGTCTTTTAGCATTTTACTTATGTAGTAAATTGGAAGTTCTTTATCTTTCCTTTCAACCAGTAGCACAGCGCTTACTGCATTATCAGTTACCGCCAAATACATTATCAATTCTTCACCAACTTTCGGTGCGGTTAAAGTCGGAAGTGTAGCTAGAGCTGTTTTTAACTCTTCAAATGCTTGATTGGCCTCAGGAGTCCACTCAAAACTTCCTTTTAAACTTTCTTTCAAAACTCTCATGAATGGTGTGGCTCTTTCAGCTGCTTTTGATAAAAATCGATGCAAAGCCACCAAACGCCCATTTAGAGTTTGTATATCTTTAAGGGTTTTAGGCGGTTCCATTTCCATGACCGCTTTAACTTTTCTCGGATGTGCCTGGATCCCATCTTTATTGACTAGGACCCCCAAGAACTTACCTTCTTCCATCGCAAATGAACATTTCTTGGGGTTTAATTTCATGTTGATACTCCGCAAGTTTTTAAAAGTCTCTTCAATGTCTTTAATCATATCTTCTTCATGGCAACTTTTAATGACCACGTCATCCACATAGGCTTCAAGATTTCTACCCACTTGCGATTGAAAGGTCTTATCCATGAGACGCTGGTAAGTTGCACCAGCGTTTTTTAATCCAAACGGCATTTTTTTATAACAGAATAAACCTTCATTTGTAATAAACGCAGTTTTGTCTTCATCTCCTTCAGCCATAAAGATCTGATGGTATCCTTTATATGCATCGAGGAAACACTTCCACCGATATCCCGCTAAAGAATCAACTTTTAAGTCGATTTCCGGAAGTGGATAACAATCCTTTGGACATGCTTTATTAAGATCTTTAAAATCAATGCACATTCGCCAAGAATTATCAGGTTTTCGGACTAAAACAGGGTTTGCGACCCATGTTTGATAAAGCACTTCTCGAAGAATCCCTGCTTCCACAAGCTTATCCACTTCCTCTTTAACCACGTTGTTTCGAACTTGATCATAAATTCTTCGCTTCTGCTGAATAGGCTTTACACCTGGATAAATATTTAGTTTATGTTCAGCGAAATGTCTAGGGACCCCCGTCATATCCGACGGTTCCCATGCGAAGATATCTACATTGTCTATTAATAGTTGAAACAACTTCTTCCTTGTTTCTCCTTCTAGCTGTGATCCAATTTCGATTGTTTGATCTGGAAACTTCTCATTTATGATCCATTTGTTTTTCTCTACAGTACCACTTTTTATATCTTTCAAGCCTTCTTCTGATATCAGTGGTTTTTCAACCAAGGCCACATATGGATCTGCATCTGTTTTAACAGTTGCGATTCCTCTTGGAGTTGGGAATCGAACTAATCCATGTGTTGTTGAGACTATAGCGCCTAAAACTTTAAGCCCAGGGCGACCAATAATGACATTGTGAGGAGAAGGAGTGGCCACCACAATAAAAGTCATCATTTCTTCTCGGAAGAATTTATCGTTACCAAAGATCACTGGTAGAGTTATCTCTCCCATCGGATGTACCACTTCTCCAGAAAAGCCAATAAGAGTGGAATTATGAGGCTTCAACCTTTGTTGCACATCTAATCCCATTTTCCGGAAGCAAGACTCATACATAATTTCCGATGCACTTCCAGTATCGAGATAGGTCCGTTTCACTAGAAACCCAGCAATACCGACAGTCACAATTACTGGATCCTCCCTGGATTCTTTTCCGATCAATGGTGGAAACGTAATCTCTTGACTTTTCCATTTTTCTTCTTCAAATTTTGTTTTAACACTACGATGCCAAACGTTCGATCCTCTTCGTATCATTGCAATCACAGGTTGTTTAATAGCTGGAGGGCATCCATCCTTAATATTTTTGACCAGATGCGATAATTTTCCAGATTTGATGGCTTTTTCAATCTCACTTCGCAAGTGTCTACAATTGTCTGTGTCATGACCACGATCCTTGTGATAATCACAATATTTACCCATGTCACTTCCCAAAGGATTATAAGTCCTTTGAGGTTTTGAAAATTGGACATTCTCTGTTGCTAAGATTTCACTTGGGGTTTTTGTAAGTGATGAGAAATCATTGGATCTGGGCTCCCAGGCCTTTTTGTAACCTCCGTAATTACTCTCCCCCCTACGATCATAAGGTTGAGGTCTAAATTTTTTCCAAGATTGATTTCTTGTTGGTGCAGCAGAGACACTTGCATTTGCACTTCGGTAACTACCACTTTTTTGAGATGGTTTCTGGGTATTGACACCCTGAATGTTTCCAGAAGCGCTTCTTCCCTTTACATAGGTCCTAACACGATCCATAAGCACTTCCATTGTCTGAGGTAGATCCTCGTGCAATTTTTCCACCAGGTGTGTATGTCGAACACCATGGCAAAAGTCAGATATACGTAATTGATCCTGTACGCCAGATATTTTCATAGTTTTGTTGTTAAAGCGCATAACAAAGCTTTCAAGGCTTTCATCATTCCTTCTTCGGATGTTATGCACTTCCGTCACTTCCTTTGTGCACTTCCGTTGTTGGCTAAATTGCCTTAGGAATTTCGTCCTTAGATCTTCAAAGCCACTTATTTGCGCATTTGGAAGTGCATCGAACCATACTCCTGCAGGTCCAGTAAAGGTCTATACCAACATGTGACACCATGTTTCTTCTGACCATCGTTCAAGCCTCCCAGCAGTGATAAAATCAAATATATCATCATCAGGATCTGTTAATCCACCATACTTTTTTATGGAAGTTGGCATTTTCAGCTTTGCTGGGAACTTAGCATTTGCGATCCAATTTTGAAACTTAGAATGCTCTTGCATTGAAGCAGGAAAGTAAGGAACAAATACATCCTTGGTTCCTGATATCATAAAATCGATAGGTCAGAATAAGATCAATGCCTTTTTTCGAGAAATAAGGTCTTAATGTTATAATTCAATCATAGCAACTACAGCTTATTCAAAATTGCTCATATCCGCCTCTTACACGAGGTCTTTCAGGGTGACACTTCCAACGCAAGTGTAATTTGTCCGAAAGTGTTCACATAGTATCTACTTTTCAAGAGATCTCATTGTGTTACTTCCGATGCGCGTACGTCTTACTCGGAAGTCTTCAATTTAGTATCCACTTTTGAGAGACCATATCGATATCACTTCCAATGCACGTGTATCTTACTCGGAAGTATATACCCGTATCTCTCTTTTTTTTTTTTTTTTACAACTCATCATGTGAGTGTGCTTCTGAAGTATCGAAGATTCAAATTTGAAGAAAATCTTTTCCCACCTTAATTTTTGTTCTTATAGTTTTCCAGATTTTATAGGCAATCTTCATAGAATCCTCTTTGAATCTTCAAATCTTCATCCGGTATTCATTAAATGAATTTCCAGATTTCACGTTTCATCAAACCATCCTCAATTGTTTATCCATTCATAAGGATTTCACACAATCATTAAATCATTCTCATATCATAGAGATCAAAATACATCAAATTATCAAATCAACAACTGATCATTAGTTATGGAATTAACAAATTCAAATTAGCCATATTGATCCAAAATATGTGTATTGATCCAATGTTTTCAAAAACGAATTTCTCCACGTATTCAAAGTTTTAAATCGATACCTGATGATTTTGTTTGTTTTGCAGTTGTACGATCTTCATTTAGAAGATCATCTAGATCCTTTTGAGCATCAGTTTTTCCAGAATCCTTTTCCGGAGTAAATTTGAGAGTTGCGCGGACTTCCTGCAACCATTTCTCACGTTTTTCCTTATCCTGTAACTGTTTCAAAACCTGCAAATTTCTCATCAGAAAATCACGATCAAAGCCTCGTAAGGCAACTAAAGCATCATTCGGATCGACATTATCATCAGCATCATCATGATCTGAATACGGATTATCATCAGATTGATTCAGTAATGGAAACACCGAAGCTTTCGCACTAATTTTTCCAGCTGATCCTTTCGAGCTATGAATGTTTTTCGGTGATTCTCCTAGATCAAAAATTGACTTATTCTTCACGGACTCATCCGATTGCTTCTCCATTTTTCACCAATTCCTGAGAATACGGATGGCGCCAATTGATGAGCCACAAAATCACACCGTACGCAGATATGAGATTGTAATTCAACTAGGAACAAGCTAACTAATGAAGAATAATAGATGAATCGATTGTTTTATTGATATTGTTCTATTTGAGTACAATTGGAGAAAACACACAGTGAATGTGTGATTTTCTGGAACTGAAAAATCCCCTTTGTTAATGAACAAATGAGCTACTTATAGATTTGCTAGAGTCGCATCTTCGCAGGCTGATTGGATGCACTTGCGTCCTGTCCATCCGCAACTGCATCACTTCCGACTTGTTCTTTATACGACACTTGCTCTTGAGGTCTTTATCTTCGGAAATGTAGCTGCTAGGCCATTTGCATGTCCGATCTTGACCTATCCTCATCAGATATTGTCTCTCAAAAGTGGGTACTAAATTGAAGACTTCCGAGTAAGATGTACGCGCATAGGAAGTAACACAATGAGATCTCTTGAAAAATAGATACTATGTGAACACTTCCGGAAAATTACACTTGCGTTGGAAGTGTCACCCTGAAAAACCTCTTATAAGAGGCGGATATGAGCAATTTTGAATAAGCTGTAATTGCTATGATTGAATTATAACATTAAGACCTTATTTCTCGAAAAAAGTCATTGATCTTATTCTGACCTATGGATTTTATGATATCAGGAACCAAGGATGTATTTGTCCCTTACTTTCCTGCTTCAATGCAAGAGCATTCTAAGTTTCAAAATTGGATCGCAAATGCTAAGTTCCCAGCAAAGCTGAAAATGCCAACTTCCATAAAAAAGTATGGTGGATTAACAGATCCTGATGATCATATATTTGATTTTATCACTGCTGGGATGCTTGAACGATGGCCATAAGAAACATGGTGTCACATGTTGGTACAGACCTTTACTGGACCTGCAAGAGTATGGTTCGATGCACTTCCAAATGCACAAATAAGTGGGTTTGAAGACCTAAGGACGAAATTCCTAAGGCAATTTAGCCAACAACGGAAGTGCACAAAGGAAGTGACGGAAGTGCATAACATCCAAAGAAGGATTGATGAAAGCCTTGAAAGCTTTGTTATGCGCTTTAACAACGAAACTATGAAAATATCTGGCGCACAGGATCAATTACGTATATCTGGCTTTTGCCATGGTGTTCGACATACACACCTGGTGGAAAAATTGCACGAGGATCCACCTCAGACAATGGAAGTGCTTATGGATCGTGTTAGGACCTATGTAAAGGGAAGAAGCGCTTCTAGAAACATTCAGGGTGTCAATACCCAGAAACCATCTCAAAAAAGTGGTAGTTACCGAAGTGCAAATGCAAGTGTCTCTGCTGCACCAACAAGAAATCAATCTTGGAAAAAATTTCGACCTCAACCTTATGATCGTAGGGGGAGAGTAATTACGGAGGTTACAAAAAGGCTTGGGACCCCAGATCCAATGATTTCTCATCACTTACAAAAACCCCAAGTGAAATCTTAGCAACAGAGAATGTCTAATTTTCAAAACCTCAAAGGACTTATAATCCTTTCGGAAGTGACATGGGTAAATATTGTTATTATCACAAGGATCATGGTCATGACACAGACAATTATAGACACTTGCGAAGTGAGATTGAAAAAGCCATCAAATCTGGAAAATTATCGCATTTGGTCAAAAATATTAAGGATGGACGCCCTCCAGCTGTTAAACAACCTGTGATTGCAATGATACGAAGAGGATCGAACGTTTGGCATCGTAGTGTTAAAACAAAATTTGAAGAAGAAAAATGGAAAAGTGAAGAGATTACGTTTCCACCATTGATCGGAAAAGAATCCAAGGAGGATCCAGTAATTGTGACTGTCGGTATTGCTGGGTTTCTAGTGAAACGGACCTATCTCGATACTGGAAGTGCATCGGAAATTATGTATGAGTCTTGCTTCCGGAAAATGGGATTAGATGTGCAACAAAGGTTGAAGCCTCATAATTCCACTCTTATTGGCTTTTCTGGAGAAGTGGTACATCCGATGGGAGAGATAACTCTACCAGTGATCTTTGGTAACGATAAATTCTTCCAAGAAGAAATGATGACTTTTATTGTGGTGGCCACTCCTCCTCACAATGTCATTATTGGTCGCCCTGGGCTTAAAGTTTTAGGCGCTATAGTCTCAACAACACATGGATTAGTTCGATTCCCAACTCCAAGAGGAATCGCAACTGTTAAAACAGATGCAGATCCATATGTGACCTTAGTTGAAATACCACTGATATTAGAAGAAGGCTTGAAAGATATAAAAAGTGGTACTGTAGAGAAAAACAAATGGATCATAAATGAGAAGTTTCCAGATCAAACAATCGAAATTGGATCACAGCTAGAAGGAGAAACAAGGAAGAAGTTGTTTCAACTATTAATAGACAATGTAGATATCTTCGCATGGGAACCGTCGAATATGACGGGGGTCCCTAGACATTTCGCTGAACATAAACTAAATATTTATCCAGGTGTAAAGCCTATTCAGAAGAAGCGAAGAATTTATGATCAAGTTCGAAACAATGTGGTTAAAGAGGAACTGGATAAGCTTGTGGAAGCAGGGATTCTTCGAGAAGTGCTTTATCAAACATGGGTCGCAAACCCTGTTTTAGACCGAAAACCTGATAATTCTTGGCGAATGTGCATTGATTTTAAAGATCTTAAAAAAGCATGTCCAAAGGATTGTTATCCACTTCCGTAAATCGACCTAAAAGTTAATTCTTTAGGGGGATATCGGTGGAAGTGTTTCCTCGATGTATATAAAGGATACCATCAGATCTTTATGGCTGAAGGAGATGAAGACAAAACTGCGTTTATTACAAATGAAGGTTTATTCTTTATAAAAAAATTCCGTTTGGATTAAAAAACGCTGGTGCAACTTACCAGCGTCTCATGGATAAGACCTTTCAATCGCAAGTGGGTAGAAATCTTGAAGCCTATGTGTGACAATTGCAACTTCCCAAGTTAACTCCGCTAACTTTTTCCGTTAACCCCGTTAACTTTTTCCGTTAACTCCGTTAGTTCCGTTAGCGAACCCGTGACCCGTTATTTGAATCATTGCATATGTGTTAATTTTATTTGATAATTAATGTTAGTAACTTGTTTCGTGAATTAAATTCATGACTTTATGTGTAATTTGCAAATTTTCCGTTTTCGGGTAAAACCGGACTTCGTGCGTAAATTGGAATTTTATGTGTAAATGATATTTATACTTGTCCCGACTAAACATTTTATGTTAAATAAGTTATAAACAGTTAGAAACATTTCTAGTAATTTTATTTTACAAGTTTTGGTGTTAAAACCCCATTTATTTGAGCTTTGAGCTTTATGTGTTAAAAATGGAACCTTGAGGGACCATTTATGTAATTCACCCAAACTTAACAATCTGCCCTAATACCCCCCTCCAGCCCCATTCACGTTCACTTCTCTTTCTCTTCTCCTTCTTCACGGTTCTTCACAACCCACACACAAACCCTTGAAATCTTCCACTAATCAAGCAAGAAATCAAGTTTGGATGCTCATTCAACCTTCAAGGAAGCTGGGGGAAGCTTCAAGCTCGTCTCACCATCATCAATCCATCCCCTTCATCTTCTTCTAGTAAGCCCTAAAAATCTCTAACATGAAATTTGTTGAATGCAAGTGTCAATCTTGTGTTTATGTGCTATTTGGTGTGTATACATGCTCTTGAATCATGTTTCATGAAGGGTTAAGTTAATTATGATTTTGGACAGATTTGAGATGCTATCATGACTGTGATTTTCATGTGGTTAGATGTTTAGAAGTGTTCTTGAAAAATTTGGGTATGTGGGTACTTGAAATTGAAGAATATGTGCTTATATGCTAGTGGCATACTCGAATTTTGATATGATCATTGTATAATTGTTATGGAAACTAGAAATGCATGATAATATGATACCTAATGTGTTACAAGTCTTTACATGAAGTTAAACGAGCAAAAGATTGACCAAAACCACGAAAATGCAATTTATACAACTACAAATTTTGGACAGATTCGGCCAGATTTTTAGGCCAAATTGCAGAGGTCATAACTTGCTCAATTTTTATCGAAATCAGTTGATTCTTTCGCCGTAGTAAAGTTCCATGTCTTAGATTTAAATGGGCTACTCGCACGTTTTCTAAAACCTCCGTTTGATCATCCAAAACACTGCTGCAAGTTAGGTGTGCAGTGCTGTATTTTTCTGTGAAAAGTATACTTTACATTTTGGTCGGGCATGATAACCTCGTTTTAATGAGGGGTTTGTTAAATGAAAACGAGGCTTATATATTAAAAGTAAGATCTGGAAGGTTTCATGTTCAAACTCTAAGTTTTGAATGAGTTATGCAAATTTTAAACCTACTTTGACTATTTTGCAAAAAGCTAAAATTTCCAACTTCCGACGCGCATAACTTTCTCAATACTTATCCGATTGAGTTGATTCTTTTTGCAAAATTCCCTAAATGTTGAGTAGCTATTGCCTGCCAAATTTTAGGAGTTAACTCCAAGAAATGAGCAATTTAGCTATGTCACCAAATGGTGTGTTAATGTTTGACAAATGTGATTTTTAGCCAATTTCGTACGCGCATAACTTCCTCATTTCTTAACCTTTTGGGTTGATTCTTTTTGCAACAAGTCCTAAATGATATGTAGTATTTGCCTGTACAGTTTAAGGATCTAATTCCAAGTATTGTGGATTTTAGCTATGCCACTAGTTAAGTGCTTGAGGTTTGACTTTCTGGGTCAACTTTGACTTAAATTGCAATTTCTTGATTTTCTCCCAATTTGGGACTTTTATGTGCATTAAGAGACTTGTATGGTTGCATGAAACATGTTTAGGTGCTTATGTGCTAATTTCGTCCTAGCGACACCTTCTAATTTTATTAGGCCATATTTATCCGAATAGGTTGACTTTGACCAACCTGTTGAACCAAGTGCTGAGTACTAGTGCACCCTAAGGTGAGTTTCACTTACTATTATTGTTATATCCGGTTTAGGATGATAACGCACAGATAGTTGCATCCGGTAAAGGATGGCAACCCAACGGTAAAGGTATTTCTTTACTTGAGTAATTTTCCGACAAAATATCATATGTTGCACTGAATTGCTTTATTTATAAAAAGTCCTTACATTCGGGCCGTTAATATACAATAGCGAGGTAATGTTGAGTAGTACTACTAGGGATTAACACCCCCGCTCAGCGGTGCACGGGATGCACCCTCCCGACTGGAGGTCGGACTGAGATCAATGTTAGCCTAACCACCGTGATCCGGATAGACACGGGAAGGCAAGATTCATAGGTACCCCCTATCAAAACATTGTCAGCTTGGGTTACGAACAATTCAGGTGGACATAACTATAGGCTAGCTACCTACGATATGGAATATTACTGGTCCTATGATTAATGATTGTGTTTTACCTTTCTTTATTCATACATTGGGTCTACATGTGACGTGTAGACCGCTTTAGTGAACTCACCAGCCTTGGCTGACACTTGATTGTTGAATGCTTTTCAGGTTACTTGGAGGATCATGGATGGCACGGGCGTTGGCAATACTTACCTTTTGTAAAACCCATTGGAAATTGTATTTCAGATGATTTAGTAATCACTTTTACTAAACAACAACCTTGTAAACTTTTAATGCTTCCGCTGATTTTGTGAAATGTAAACTCTGATTTATTAAATGTAACACATGACTAGTTTACCTTTTAACTATGGTTTGGTTGTGACTAAAGACTTGGATCCTGGTCTGGATCACACCCCACACGGTTATACTCCGTTAGTGAAAATTGGTGGTGTGACACAATGTGGATGACGTGGTCATTAAAAGTTGCCATGAAGAAGATATGATTAAAGACATTGAAGAGACTTTTAAAAACTTGCGGGGTATCAACATGAAATTAAACCCCAAGAAATGTTCATTTGCGATGGAAGAAGGTAAGTTCTTGGGGGTCCTAGTCAATAAAGATGGGATCCAGGCACATCCGAGAAAAGTAAAAGCGGTCATGGAAATGGAACCGCCTAAAACTCTTAATGATATACAAACTCTAAATGGGCGTTTGGTGGCTTTGCATCGATTTTTATCAAAAGCAGCTGAAAGAGCCACACCCTTTATGAATCTTTTAAAAGAAAGTTTAAAAGGAAGCTTCGAGTGGACTCCTGAGGCCAATCAAGCATTTGAAGAGTTAAAAACAGCTCTAGCTACACTTCCGACTCTAACCACACGGAAAGTTGGTGAAGAATTGATAATGTATTTGGCGGTAACTGATAATGCAGTAAGCGCTGTGCTACTAGTTGAAAGGGAAGATAAAGAACTTCCAATTTACTACATAAGCAAAAGGTTAAAAGACTATGAGACCAGGTATCCCATGAATGAAAAAGTTGTCCTAGCGCTTGTGCAAGCCACAAGATGTAGAAGCATATTCTTATGCTACATTGTGTCTCGTGTATTGTATCTGTTTAGAGCGTGTGTGACTCTAGTTAGGCTGCTGGGCGTACCACATGGTCCGCCGGACCAGTTGGTGCAGCGTACCAGTTGGTACGCTGGGTGGTACGCCAGCCAGTCTAAGTTACCTATAAATAGGTAGCATGTGTAGAGAGTTAAAGTCTTCAGAGAACTCTTGCCATATTCTACACTTCTGTGTGTGTTTCTTTGTGTGTGCTCTCAAGGCTTATTAATACAAATTCCATTTGTATTTACTTGTTTGATCTTGTCTTCATCTCATTATCACGTGATTAGCAAACGATCCATCGCTCCTTGCATCTACAAGTGGTATCAGAGCTATCTGGTTCCATTTGCTGATCATATTCTGTGATTTTGGAGATTTTTAGAGAGAAAAAGTGGGTTTTGAAGCATTTTCATCAAATTCTTCCAATTCCGGGTGTTTCCAAGGTTAATAATGATTTTCGAGTGTTCCTGGTAAGTTTCGCATCTGTGTGAAGCAAATTTAAGTTCAATTTGTCAAAATTTGCGAAATCAGTCGAAATCTGCATGAAAAACGACTGGTCCGCCCAATGAACAATCTGGTCCGCCGACTGGTCCGCTAGGCAATCTTCATCAGCTGGTCCGTGGCGGTTATAGCGTATCAGTGTGATCCGCTGAAAAAATCTGGTCCGCCGTACCAGTTTTGGTCCGCCGGATCAATCTGGTCCGCTAGTACAATTTGGTCCGCTGGTTATAAATCTGATCCGCAGGTATAATCTGGTCCGCTGAGATTGATCTGGTCCGCTTTTGGTCCGCAAATACAAATCTGGTCCGCTGATTTTGGTTTGGTCCGCTGGCAGAAAAGTGGTCATCACTAAAACTGACATAACTTGAGAACCGTAAAGAGTTACGGGAGCTAATACCAGCCAAAACTTTCGTATCGACGAGATCTAGGACTTGTACCGCCTACAACCAATACGTCCATTTTTGAGCCCCTAAATCCACTTGGAAAGCCTCCGTTTTTTAGTTCGAAATTTTTGCAGTGTCATATTTCGGAAAATATGTCGGATTTTCAAGCGTTTTCTGCGATTCAAAACACGATGCAAGCTATCATTAACTATGATAATGAAATAGGAACAAGTCAGAAAGTTCCGAAATTGCTCAGATTGGAAGATTATCATAGTTGGGTGAAGCGATTCAATGCATATGTTGGTGCTAATGATGTTGATTTTTGGATAACTTACAATAATCTATACGAGTATCCAACAGGAACAAATGGAAGGCCAGCTTTGCAACAAAGTCTTACTGGTGAGCAAAAGAAGGCATATCAAGCAGAACAAAAAGCTTATGGTGCTTTAACAATGGCACTACCTTCTGACTTATTACATCAATTTTCTGCGTATACTTCTGCAAAAGAATTGTGGGATGCAATTCAGAAACGTTGTGAAGGTAATGATCAATTCAAGAAAAGTAAACAAAAGGTTCTAAAGAAAGAATTCGACAATTTCAAGCATTATCCAAATGAGAATATTTCAAAGCTTATTACTCGGTTTTCACATTTATTAAGTGAAATGGCTTTAGTTGGCATCAAAAAGGAAGAAGCTGATTTGAAAGAGAAGTTATTAGAGGCATTACCTGAAAAATGGGAAAACTATGTGATGATGATTACTCATGATAAAGAGTATTCAGGAGTGACATTCATCAATTTGATTGAGCAGATACAAGCAAGAGATATGGAGTTGAGTGTCAACAAGTCCATGCCTGCACAAGTACAGAATCCAGCTGCATATCGTGGTGAAAATGATTCTACAATAAATGCTAAAAAGTCAAACATTTTCAGTGAAGGTCCTCCTACTGCATTTCTTGCTGGAAAATCTGAGACTTATAGTTATTCTCCAGGGTGTACTCCTACAAGTCCGAATCAATAATCAAAGCCTACAATTCCTGACAAGGCATCTGAGGATTTAGCTTCATTGCTTTCTGCTTTTATCTCATCATCTAGTAGTTCAATTTTTGGGAAACTGGGAGAAGTTGATTTGGTTGCAAATGACTTAAGTGAGTTGGATGATGATCATTTGGATGAGTTAGATTTACATTGGCAATTTGCTATGACTGTTGAAAGAGGTAAGAGATACATGAAGAAGCATGGTAAACAATCTTTTCTTCCAGGAGGAAAACTTGGATTGGATAAGTCAAAAGTTAGATGTTTCAAATGTTCACAAATTGGACATTTTGCTCGTGAATGTAAAAATCCGAAAACATTCGTATCTTCGTCCTCAACAAACAATTCAAACTCGCAAGCCTTGATTTCACAAAAGGATGAAGGTTATGATTGGAATAAGGATATTGAAATAATGGAAGAGAAACAGAAACAGTTGGCATTAAATGCAACCAAACCTTTTTTGGTTTATGATAGTTCTCTAAATAAATATGTCGAGTGGTATCCTGATGAATATGCCTTTCTTGCCAAAGTTGTAAAGAAGGAGGTAAGTGATTCTAATTCAGAAACAAGTTCATGTGATACAGTACTGGAAGATGGAGTTGCTGAACTTACAAAAGATTTACAAAAGAACTGTGAAGCATGTGTTGTTGCAAATGATAAATTTGAAACTTTGTTGAAAGATTATGGTTTGATAACTGAAGAACTCCAAGTTCTGAAAGTTGCATTGGAGTGTTTACAACAAAGATATGATGATTTAGAAAAAGTTAATTCGGAGTTGGTAACAGAAAAGGATAAATGGATTGCTGACTTTGAGAAAGAAAAGGCTGCTCATCTTGATGCAGTTCAAGATTTTGAGAATCTGTTTGAAAAGAGTTATCCTGTTCAACAAAGGTATGAAAAAGCAAATGTGATTGTTGTTGAAGCTGCAGATAAAGTTTTAGAGCTTCAAGAAGAACTTTCAAATCTTCGAGATGAAAATGTTCAGATACGTGAAAAGAATGACATTTTAACAAAAGATGTTGCTTATTTTACTAAGAAGTGGGAGAAGGTTCATGCTAAGCTAATGGAGTTATGTGATACCAAAAGGCAACTGAAGGCTGAATACAATGAATTATCAGATGACTTTATTGGTACTCAGAAAGATTTGTTGGTTGCTCAAGTCAAAATATCTGAGTTAAAAGTTGAGATTCTCGCTCTTCAAAAGCAAGTAAAGAATTCAGCTATGTCTCCTACATTACTGAATTACATTTACAATCAGGAAAAGAGTGACGAAAGTGTGAAAGAAGAGGAATTACATTCTGTTCCAGCTCCAGTGGTTATATTAAATCCTCAATCTGTGTCATTTGATCCAAGAGCTGAATTGCAAGATTATTCTAAATTTGCAACTCCAGCAATGAAGAAGAATAACAAATCTGAGAAACGGGAGAAGAAATTAGATGAAGTTCCAAAGTTTGTGTCAATTTCAAAGGCTTTGGAAGATGAAAAGCTTTGTGAGAGAATTGCGTCTGGTTCTTCATCTGTCCATGAAGAAGAAAAAGCTTTGATTCAAAATAACAAATTGAAAGCTATTAAAGCTAAATTTACCACTGCAGCTAAAGGACGAGCAGTTCCAACGGCTGTTTCAAATTCTTCAAAAGTTCAGGGGTACAAGCATAAAGGTCTTGGTTATGACGCTAAAGAAGAATCAGTTCCTCGAACACAACAAGCAAAGAATGTTGCTGGTTTAAATCAAAAGAACAAATTCAAACAGCAGAAGAAACAAACGGTGTTCAAATCAAAGGATGCTGATTACTATTCTGGAGGATCTTCTTATAGCTCTGGTTATTCTTCACGATGTCCACCTCCAAGGTATGATTCTTCAGACGATTTCTTTGATTCCTTTGGTTCAGAAAATATTTTTGGTTATCATGATGTGTTCAAACAGGACAAGAGAAATCTAAAGAATTTTGTTGATAAAAATCAAATTTTTGAATCAAATCTGGGTAGCAGTTCTCTTAATGTTTTTCAAAGGAAGTGTTATGCATGTCGTAAACCAGTGCATCTTGCTGCACAATGTCCTACGAATGCAAGCAATGACGCTTATGTGAACAAAACTGCTAAGTATGTGGATTTAAATGGTCATATTTTTGATGAACCACAGCCATCGATGTACAAATCAACTAGTAAGTCGTCTTGGGCAAAGACGCAAGTTGCTAATTTTGTGGAGTCATTAAAAAGTTTTCAATCGCCTCTGATATGGAAACCACGAGTTGTTTCCATGGCTAACACAGACCATGTTGAAGACACCGGGCGACCCGAGGCTGTTGACTCGGCCCGATCCCAAAACCACTAATGTTTTATCTGGTGTCTGCAGGTTTCTTCAAGAAGACCTGTCATGCGTGTGTTGCTGATAGTGAAGAACTTGCTTAATTTAGAGTTTCAACGACATATCATTTTCAAATGTTTTTCAACCGATTTTTCCAAATCTATAACTGCAAAGTGTCAGTGTTGGTCGATCAATTTTCTTTCTTGTTCATATGTTTACATTGTTGTAGTTGTACATATTTTTAGGGGGAGAAATTTGAAAATTCAAAAAATAGTGTTTGGATGAATTTTAGGGGGAGAAATTGAAACATATAAAAAAAATGGAAAATTGAGAAATTGATCCGACAAAAGCGAGATATGATGGTACATCAGCATATATGTTATCTGCCATGGATAGATTAAGTCTAAAGGCTGTAGGTACTTGCATAATCTGTGAATGTGCATGACTAATCTGATATCTGCAAGTAAGATATAAACATAAAGCTTGCCTGATGATCTTTGGTTATTTGCTTCTTGATGAATGCTGTGTGATGATTCCAAAAATAGAATAAAGAGATATCTTGATGAATGCATGTTTTCAATTTGCAAAAATTTCAACTTGTTTGATTTTCTTTATTTTGTCAAACGACCGGACTTTCTCTGCGTATCGAAAGATCGACCTGATTGGTGTTCGTTTGACGTTCTGCTTTATTTTCTTTGGTGTTTCGTATAATCCATCAGACTTTCTCTGCGTGTACGGGAGTACCGACCTGATTGTTGTTGGATTACACAATTTCTGATTTATTTTTATATTTCTTATTTTCCTAAACAATCGGACTTTCTCTGCGTGCTCACAAGGCCGACCTGATTGTTGTTTGTTTAGGGTTCTACTTTATTTTTGCATGACTCATCAAGGATGATTAAATCTCTAAGAAAGTTGGTATTATATGATAAATATGATCATTTGCCAGTATTTCTGATAGAGTGGAGGCCGAGTTATCAGTGCATGATAAAATTACCTTAAGCATATCTGAAAACGATAAAAAATGATTGGTGCATGCTGAAATAAACATAAATGTTGTATTTGCGATTATCTTGGCTTGCATGCTGATTAAGACCGAAATTGAAATGTGCTAGATGCGTTATGTCTGATATGATCTCGTGTCGTGATCTTTCTCGCAAAATACCAAAAATATAGTGTAATTTTGTATTGCATTTATATTTCCATTTTAGTAAAATTCAAAAAGATTTTTGGTGTGTTTTAGCATAACTTAAAAAAAATCAAAAAGATTTTAGGTGTGTTTTGATCTAAAGTTTCTAAAAGCCAAAAAGATTTTATTTCTTAGTTGTTTTCGATTGATCAACACTTGATACAAAGTCAAAATTTCAAAATCAATATCTTGGATTCTCAAAGAGAAGTTTTGCACCAAGATTAAATTATTTTTTGAAAATTCAAAGGAAATCTGCACTTTTGTCTTCAAAAGTTGTAGGTTTTTTGTGTGTCAAGACTCAAGCATGGTGAAAGGGGGAGTTCGTTATATCTTTCACAAGTGGATTTTGAAGGTCAAAGATTTATTCAAGAATGATCCAGCCATGCTAGCTCTATTTCTGACAAGGTTTCAAGTTGATGATCGGATGCAACATTGTTAAAGATTGAAGACTAGAGATTTAGTTAGAAAAGATACACTACACGTTAAGGGGGAGTTTGTAGAAGCATATTCTTATGCTACATTGTGTCTCGTGTATTGTATCTGTTTAGAGCGTGTGTGAGTCTAGTTAGGCTGCTGGGCATACCACATGGTCCGTCGGACCAGTTGGTGCAGCGTACCAGTTGGTACGCTGGGTGGTACGCCGGCCAGTCTAAGTTACCTATAAATAGGTAGCATGTGTAGAGAGTTAAAGTCTTCAGAGAAATCTTGCCATATTCTACACTTCTGTGTGTGTTTCTGTGTGTGTGCTCTCAAGGCTTATTAATACAAATTCCATTTGTATTTACTTGTTTGATCTTGTCTTCATCTCATTATCACGTGATTAGCAAACGATCCATCGCTCCTTGCGTCTACACAAGAAGACTTCGGCGTTATTTTCAAGCTCATACTGTAAATGTTCTCACTTCATACCCTATTCAAGGGATCTTCAGAAAACCGGAAATGTCTGGTAGATTGATCAAGTGGGCAATTGAGGTAGGACCATTTGATGTACAATTTAAACCAAGAGTTTCAATAAAAGGTCAAGTGGTAGCTGATTTCCTGGCGGAAGTACTAGTTGGCACAAGTGTAAATGCAATTACCGTTCCTGAGGTCAAAGAACAAGTATGGATCTTACATACAAATGGTTCTTCCAACTCTGATGGCTCAGTAGCAGGCTTGATCTTGAAAAGTCCCGAAGGGGATGAGCTGACATATGCAATCCGCTTCAATTTCTCGACCTCTAATAACGAAGCAGAATATGAGGCATTGTTGGCAGGTTTAAGATTAGCAAAAAAGATGGGTGCAACGCAAGTGACCGCTTATGTAGATTCGTTGTTAGTCGCTAGTCAAATCGTTGGAACATACGAGGCCAAAGGCAAATATATGGCGTTGTACTTGGAACAAGTTTAAGAATTAATTAAGATCTTCAGCAAATGTGAACTCCTACATATTTCTAGAGCTCAAAATAGAAAAGCAGATGCGATGAGCAAGCTAGCCTCTATAGCATTTGAACATCTAGCTAAAGAGATTCGAGTGGAATTGTTAGAAGCTCCAACTGTCAATTTGAAAATGAATGCGGACGTGCAAATGCAAGAAGACAGTTGGATGACCCTAATTATTCAATATTTGACCATGGGCAAACTTCCAGATACGAGAAAATTCGCTTCAGTACCAAATGGCAAACAATGTCTTGTATAGAAGAAGCTTTTTAGGACCCTTGTTGAGATGTTTGACCCCAAGTGAAGCCGAAAAGATCGTTAAGGAGGTACATGAAGGTATATGTGGCATTCATGCTGGTGCAAAGATGGTAGTTGTTAAAATCATGAGTCTTGGATATTTTTGGCCAGGTATGTACCAAAGCACTTGGGAGGAACTTCGCAAATGCCAAGCTTGTCAAGCACATGCTCCAGTGAGCATGCGAGCAAAACATTAATTGATCCCTGTTACGTCAGCATGGCCTTTCCAGAAGTGGGGAATGGACATAGTTGGACCTTTTCCACTAGCAAGCGGAGGGGTAAAGTTTCTATTGGTTGCGATTGATTATTTTACAAAATGGATTGAAGCAAAACCACTTGCTTGTATTTCTGGTAAACAAGTCAAGAAGTTCGTATGGGAACATATCGTATGTCGATTTGGTTTACCTCTTTACATTATAACTGACAATGGACAGCAATTTGAAAGAGTAAATCAGCTCTTTACATCAGTTGCGCATCCGTAGGCCAATGGCCAAGTTGAAAGAGTAAATCGAAGTCTTATTGAGCGTATAATAATGAGACTGGAAAAGTATGGGGGTAGTTGGGTCGATGAATTGCCACATGTCTTGTGGGTACATCGAACCATGCCTAAAACTAGCAATGGTGAAACACCATTCAGTCTTGTATATGGAACTGAAGCCGTCATTCCGACCGAAATTGGAATACCCAGTCACCGTTTGCAAGTGCAAGTGACAGATAATGATGAAGAACTAAGAACCAATCTGGATCTTTTGGAAGAGCGAAGAGAAATCACGGCTATACGTGAATGTAGATACAAAAAAGAAATGGCAAAATACTGTAACGCCAAAGTCAAGACCCAACAGTATAAAGAGGGAGAATATGTGCTAAGGAGCAATGAGGTGAGCAGAGCACTTCCGCTTGGGAAGATGTCTCCCAAATGGGAGGGACCTTATAATAAAAAAAGCGATCGGAAATGGGTCTTACATACTCCAGCAGCTTGATGGAACTGAACTAGTTCGAGCTTGGAATGGAGTTCATCTTCACAAATGTTATATGTGAAGCCGCAAGTGAAAATTTTAGATGCAAATTATGAAATGTTGATCTTTGTGTTCTTGTTTCTGCATTTACGATCTTGTAATAAGTTTGATAAAGAATAAGATACTTTTGTTTCTAGTACTTACAAAGATCTATGAAGATACTCATTTCATCTCTATATGAAAAAGGCTATGCAAATGCTTGTTCATTCTTATGCAAAATATTAAGTATAAATGTTTGCTTCAAAATGCTGTGTATATAAATACATGCATATGCTAAACAAGAGACCTCTTTAAATTATAAGAGATTCACATACGATACGATTCACTTTTTATGATATGGTTCATGAGTCATTAGTGGGTGCATTTAAAGAGTATTACATACCAATACCTTAATGCAGTATCGCTGTTACTCCTTTATTTATAAAGGGTAACCCAAGATAAAGCAAAAACGATTTTCTTTTCCCCAACTGTCTCATTGATAATTAGGGAGTGCATGTTGGGAAGAGGTGATCAGGCTAGACACCTTGTTAGTACAATGGTTGCTAACAAAAGCCCAAAAGAGAGATGGCCAAACTTAAGTCGATAAAGGTATGCTATGATTATTAATAAAAGATCCAACTTAAGCTCTCCGAGGGTCGCAAGTGCTGCTGAATAATTAATGTTATGAAGTTGTCTTGTGGGTTGATCATTCAAAGAAAAAAAGATCAACTGAGCCTTACCAAAAGATGTAAGGACTTTATATGCCACAAAGAAAAGATTTGATTTCGAAATAAAAAATACTTAACTTAGAAGTGGTATTAACATCATGTTGTTTAAACCCTTTGAAGGTGGACGCATCTGATAGGGGGGAAACGCATGTGACAGCCTTCTTTAAAAAGTTAATGATTTTATTAGAATCTTATCAAAGTACTTGTGAAGGAGAACTAATGAAGTTGCTCAAAAGCTTGTAAGAAAATATTTTGCAAGTTCAAAAGGGAATTTGAAGAATTGAATGATAAAGTATACAAACGATTCAAAACATAAAAGTGATGTACAATCATTTTGTAACTGCAAGTGTAAACAAAAATACACTTCGATCACAAATGATATATCACAAATATAATCAAACATGACTCGTATTCTACGAACCATAAGAAGATAAAATATTCAAGCACAAGGAAGAAAAAGAATAAAGCAAACATACATATGCATCACCATACATGCTAATGTAATCAAAACTGCATACAGTTGCAGTTCCGATGAAATCCATAGTTAAAGTACTAGAAAGTATCAAATGCAAGATCAAAAGTAAAATGTTTAATGCCACAGCATAAGTGGACTTTGGGAAATGATTATATTGATCAGAAGCATCTGCCTTTGAAGTCGAAGGAGCATCAGTCTTTGGAGGGACAGGTCCTTTCGGTAGTAAAACTGGTTTCAGCACGTCCTTCATTACTTCTATGTCACTTAGGCTCAACTTCGAAACTTCATCAATGTAATTGAACTTCATTGATTTTAAGGCATCTAATTGCTTCAAGAGTTTTTCATTGGCCTTTTGATCAAATTCTTTGAAGGTCAGGAAGTTGGCTTCACCCTTCACAGCATATGCTAGTCCGCATTTGATCCCTTCATTGTAGCCCATGGCATTGGCAGCAGAGTTAACTTTAAGGGTCATGCGGATCATTTCAGAATGCACACGCTTGGCCACCATACCAAAGCCTTCTTCAATCAACGACTTGCTATTTTCATTCACAGATGCTAGTTCCTTCTGCATTTGCTCCCTTTCTTCAGTCAACGCTTTAACAGTTTCAGCAAGGGCAACATTTTCTTAAAGGAAAGAAAGCGCAAATGTTAAAAATAGTAAAAAAGTATGCAAGTACAAGTAAGAAATTACAAAAATAAAAGGAATACAAGCTATACCCTTGTTGGCAGATTCAATTTTTGCATCACATTGAGAAGTGATCTCTAGCATTTTGATGGCTTGCTCATCAAAGATTTTCTTCTGATCCAGGAACTGGCTCTTGAAAGCTATTGCATCATCTTGTGCTTGCTTAAGATCTCTTTTCGCTTCTTGCTCAAACA
>JBCNJP010007264.1:0-11756 GCA_039602395.1 Deinandra increscens subsp. villosa | reverse complement strand
ACTCGTTGGCCAACCGCAGATCGGTGTAGGCCATGTTGACACTACTCATGTGAGCGTGCAGTGGCTCCATAGCACCCAGTGTGGCAGCCTGGTGATGCTCCACGGCGGCTAGACAGGTCTCTAGTGCCGCTAGATCGATCCAGGTGGGGAGTCTTGTGATCTCGTCATTGATCACTCCAAAGGCTTGCTCGTGACATCACAAGCGTGTCACCAGTAGCATTGGTTGCATCGCCAGTGGCAGCGGTGGGAATCGGGTGGTTCGAGGTGTCGTCTGAGAGACGGGGTCACAATGGTCTCAGAAGACTCGATGGTAATGAGGACTGTCGGACACTACCGACGGTGAGAATGTCCTGCTCTGGGCTGGAGAACTCATGGTCCTTAGGGGAAAGTGTGTACTCAGGCACGACTGTGTCTTTTCCAGAGGAATCAGATATGCAGATGACCTCTTCGGAAGTCATCTCTGCGGTAATATTCCATGAGATAACATAGTTGGTAACATGGGAACAGCATCTAGAATAAAAGGTATAAATGTACCAGTTGTAGTAATAATAACTCATATATGTAAAGCATAAGTTAACGTAACCAATATGATAAGGAATTGGTCTTGCGAGCAAACGGTAGCTTCGGAGCGGGTTATAGTCCAGGTTCGGTTTTTGTTTATTTGTTTAACCTAGTTCGCTATAACCACGGCTCTGATACCAATCTGTCACACCCCGATCAACGGATTGGGTGTGAACGAGACGGAATCATAGTCGCAGATATACAGAACAACTTCTACTAAATTCAAACGTCATTTAAAACATAATACCATTCATGTTGCAGCGGAAAGTCATGGTGAAATGATATTGTCTTACACTTGAATAAAAGTCTTAGTTTGATATTGAAATCATAAAGCAGTTTATTTAAGATAGGTCGGGACTACGACTCCGGTAAAGCAGGGTCGAAAGTTACAGTGAAGCTCCATTTGCACGTCTTCCATGATAAGGTAAGTTACCTGAGAAATCATGAGTTTAAAAGGTCAACATAAAGTTGGTGAGGTTCACAGGTTTATGATTCTATGGTAAGTTTGTAAAAACAGTTACAAGTATGTTGGTAAAACAGTTTACGGTATACTTAGATGTTACGTTGGTTTACTGTCGTGATTGTAAGATCTCCCATGAACCTCAAATTCGAATACTAACGGATTACCCACTCATGGCATTCTATCCCAAGAATACCGAACAGTCTAGAATAACTGACGTGTACCCCTTGACAATATACTAAGTCAGGATTAGAGCTACCAAACCGGGCAGGGTTGTCATCCTAAATAGATCTATTCACTAGATATCGTTTCGAGCAGAACTAGTCGAATTCAATTAATAGTGGGATTCAGTTGTACTAACGTTGATAACGATAAAGTACCAGTTGTTTGGGATACAGAATGGAACATGTAGTCATACGGCTAACAGGTAAACCATAACATTAAGTAAAAAGTATTTTATCGGTTCATGATTTCTCCCCCATAAGTGTAAAACAGTTGTAAAGAAAAGGGGTCGTGAAACTCACATGATTCAGTGATGATGATGGATTACCGATTGGCAACTAGCAACTAAAGTCCTAATAAAACATAAGACAATATGCATAAGGGTCCACATAATCATTTGAGTAACGAACATTATCCAAATGATAACGGTCAAGTCTTGACGTATAATCCCGTTTGTAGCGTTTGAAAACCCGTTAGTTAATCAGTTTATGAAATCAGTAAATGCGAACGTTCACGTATAAAGGCATTTATGTAAATTGAATACAAGTAATGAACATGTGATAACGTATCATGAAGATCAGTTCAATCAAGTATTAAACATCGTTTTAAATAATAATATTTATTATTAATTTTAAGTTCGCTCGATCGATTGAATATTTAATCGCGTTAAGTTATAATATATAAAACTAGAGTTGATAATTATTATCGAATAATTGTTCTAACTTGTCGGAATAATTTATCAAATTATTACATGTTAACAATTTAATGAATAAACAGAAGTAGGTTAAATATTAATGGTTATTTTAATATTTAAACTCATGTTAGGGAAAATTAGGGTTTCCATGTTAATATAAATATAATTATTATTTGAATAATTAATATTAACAACCCAAAATGATTTTAACTCAAATTAGGGTTTCTAAAATTCGTAAAACGTTTTTTAAAACGTTTATAGATTTCGTTACAATTTCAAACGTTAAAAAATAAACATTTGATCCGGTTAAAATGTATTGATTATTTTGATTCGTTTAAAATAATCAAAAATGTTTAAAACGTTTTTCATAATTTCTATAAGTCTTTTGATTTTATTTTCATAAATTCATTTTCAAATAACTTTATTTATCAAATAAAGCTAGGGTTTTAAATTTAAAGACTTTTTATAGAAATTTTACCAACTTGAAACATTTTCTATTTTTGTATAACATCCAAAGTTTTATACATTTTATGTCGAATGTTTTAATTATAGTCTTTTACCATTTTTGTCATAAAATATATCTATATATATTTTATCTATTTTATTTTTATAAAATCTAAACAAGTCTTTTAAATCATGTATTTTATAAATTATATTTTTATAAAATGAGACTATTTTATATAACAATTTCTATGGCTTAACTTTTATGGTTTAATTTATCCAAGTAATTTTGATAAAATTACTAAATTATTATTTGACCATAAAAATTCATTTAAATGATTTAATGTTATCATTTTATGTCCAATATTTCTATATCATCTCCTAATGTCCAAGTTAGTCCACTAATGTCTTTAAACACCAACTTTAATCCATGATAACTTGTCATTAGCAAATATTTATCCATTAACAAGATGATTAACTACTAAAATCATAATTAAACATTCTAGTCATTTATAACATATCAACACATGATAATATCAACATATATCCATACAAATATATGTAAACATCATAAAATCACTAAATGATTTAATTAACCATTAAGTTTGTAAGTTTACCCATAGATTACAAAAACACAACATAAACCCATTTTCAATCCTTACAATCTTATGGTTTAAGAAGAAAAAGATAGAAATCAGTTTTAGCTGTTTTCGAACGTTAGAAAAGCTTCACGTTTTATCGGGTAGTTGTCAAGACTCGGTTGTTCATTTGGGTCGTTTATAACGTATTAAACGTAAACGGAAATGGTTAACAAGACTCACAAAGGATAGGAGTTAGAACCGAAATATAACGAGAAAAATGATGGCTCGGTTCGGTGGTGCTCGGTGGTCCACAGTAGAGGCAGCCGGCAGGATCTCGATGGCATAAGGCAGTGGCACAGCAACGTTCGACAGCAGCCTCGGCGGCTCATGGCAGTAGGGTGGTGGCGGCTGTTGGTTGTTTTTGTGAAGAGGAAAGAAGAGGGTGGCGAGGATGGTTATGGTGGTGTGTCGCGACGAGGAGCAAGGAGGGGAGGGGAGGAGTGGCGGTTATGATGGTGGTTCACGGCTGGCATAGCAGTGGTAGCAGGAGCTCCGGCAATAGCAGCAGTGGTGGCAAGAGGAGGTGGTGCGGCTGGGTGGTTGTTGGGCTGCCGAGAGGTAACAAGGGAGGAGGAAGGTGGCTGTGGTTGTTGGTGGTGGTGCCCAGAGGTGGCTGCGGTACAGCGGCAGTGACAGCCGCAGCTCCGGCGGACAGTAGTAGCTCCGGCGGAGGTGGTGGCTTACGGCATTAACGGTGGTGGTACAGCAATAGTTACCGCAACGAAAGTGGTGGTGGTGTTCTTTACCGGAAAAAGAAGAAAGAAGGAAGGAGTGGTGATGGTTGCTTGTCTCCACCAGAAAAGAGAAAGAGGGGAGATGCGTGGCGGTGGTTTGTGGTTGTGGTTTAGATGGGGGTTGTAGTTCACGGAAAAAGAAAGGGACAAAGGGGGGGTTTGTTCTTGCTTTGCTTTTGCTGTACATCAAAAAGAAAAGGGATGGAGAGTTTGTTTTGATGAAAAAACAAATAAACACAAGAGGTTGTTTGTTCATGAAAAACATATAATTGAAATGTTGTTTGGTGGTGTTGGTTCTCGACAGAAACAAAAGAGAGAGAGAGAGAGAGAAAATGGAGGTGGTTAGGTGAAATGTATGGTGAGGGAGAGGGTGAGGTGTAAGGAAGTAGGGTGGTGATGTGGGTAAGTTCCCAACACAATTTTCTTATAAATAAAAGACGCCTACTAACACATGATCATTTTTATAAGTTAAGAACATGTAGGTGAATGTTTTATAAACCTTGTCATGTTTATAAAATGGGTTATGGATAGTATGAGTTTTATAAATTAGATTTAAGGGATTGGTGATGATAAAAATCAAAATTTTTAAAAATAATAAAAGTATAAAAATTATACAAGTTTGTCGGTTATGGGACGTACGGGTCCGAACGGGGCGTCGGTTCGAGGCCCAGGCCCGTTGTGTAACAGCTGGGTTTACGGATCACCACGATCATTCGGTTTATCAAATTTATGTAACGGGTTAAGGTCTCGGGCTCGGTATAATTATTTTAGGCTTATTGGGCCTAGTTGGGCCCAAAGGGGTTAACGGTTAAGGTTTGGCTTAAGTCTTGACAACGATTTCGGTTTGTGATGTTTTTTTATTTCGTAAAAACAATAGTTCGAGTCGGTTATGACAGTTTTTCAGAAATCGGATATAGTTTTCAGTTTTGTACACGGGTTACGGTTAACGTTTTCAGTTTTGTCAGTTCGTAACAGTTTTAAGCTCGACCGTCCAGATTGTTTAAAACCGAATAGTTTTAAACATATGATCGCTTATCAGTTTTCCGTGTCGGTTATATAAACATACGACACCGGTTCCAGTTCCAGATAAAATATAAAAATATATTTTTATATTTATTTTTCTTGTTATTAAAATTTACGGGTATAAGCTTCTAGTACAAACGCGGGATTAGGTTTACGTCATCAGTTAACGGTCAGACACAGTATTTAACAGTTTAAACAGAAATCAGGTCAGTTAATGCACATTAATACTTAATCTAAAGGTCAAAGTAAATGGTTTGACCTGGATTTTCGGACGAGGTGTCACATATATATATTGGGAATTTGCTTCAATTGTCAATCGTGAACCTAATTGAATATTATATATATATAATATTATATATATTAACATAAAATAAATATATATTCGGGTATAAACGGGGCGGGTAATGTCATATCCATGCCCGACTCATCCCCGATTCGGGTTTTAAAAGTTATACCCGTACCCACCCCGTTACCCGTTAAGACGGGTAATACCCGCCCCATTCGGGTCAGGTACCCGCTTTCACAGGTAAAATTTGCATCCCTATTCACGAGCAATTTTAAACGCGTTTTAACACCCTGTAAGCATCGATCATATGGTTTATAGACGAAACTTCATATTACCAAATTTTTTATATTAAATCTAATATTTTAGCCCGTTATTCGTTCGCTAAAAGTTCCTCAATTTTTGTTATCTACATATATACTTCTAAATGTGCAAGATATGTATATTTTATATATTTAACCGTGTAATTTTGGAAAATGTCATCGGGCATTAAATGCGGTGTTTCCAATCATTTGGATTTTTATTATTAAAATAAATGATTTTGAATATTAATTTGGATTAAGCGTCGTTGTCACTGGTCGATCTTGGAAATTGACACGCACTTTGAGTCTAATGGCACAATATTTGATTCACCATTGTGTATGTGTCGTTAGTATCTTAGACACGCACTTATAACTATATGCTCATTAGGTGATTGTTAAGAATTCACCGGATTACGATGTTTATCATGATGTGCACCCTAAGGTGAGTTCACTGCCCCGCTTTTTAAGTATCTCCTTTGGGGGAGAAAACATGCTTACAAACATCGAGATCTGGTAATTCAGTTATACTCTCTTTTCATTGATGTGCTTACATAACACACTTAAAAGTCCTTAACATATCGGACCGCTAATATATGGATTATAGCGAGGAGGTATTGAGTAGTACTACTGGGTCTGACAAACCCCGACCGAGTTAGTCGCTCTAATTGACTGGAGGTCAAACGGGTGTAATATTTGTCCTATCAAAGGCCCTTGTTCGTGTTAGACAAGGCAGTAAGGCAATACAAACACAAATAGTCACCCTTCGGTTGCGAACGCATAAGGATAATAAAACACAGCCTAGCTGTAATTGTGTGAGTTGTGGATCGTCTACTCGATCATATCAAAATTATGTAAAACGAGTATGAGATGAATGACACGAGATGTAAATACAAACTGATTTGTATTAGAACTACTCAGAGAATACACATGAATACATACACAGTTAATCTGGACAAGTAGTACTGAAACTATACAAGATGATCCTATTTATAGCTTCACTTGAATGATCGTACCAGCTTTCATCTGAACTATCATTTCGGGCTAGTTCGTGTGAACCCGAACTACCAGTTCGGGTCACTTCGGACAGCAACATTTTTGTAGCTCTTATCTTGTACTTGATACTTCACATAATGAACCATAACATGCATTAACAACCCCCCCCCCCCCCTCGACGTGTGCAGTATCCATCTTCATATAAACTCGTATCTTCAATCAAACTCTCATTCATCTCAACGGTTAGTCTGATCTTGAATACTTGACGTTGCAATGCATGTAATCTCTTTATCAACATCTTCAGGAAGACTTGAAGTTGTGATACTCTTTTCCACTTAGTACCTGTCAACATAAATAATCGTGGCGCAAAATGTCTCTTCGAGACTCCAAGATATCATGATTTTGAAAATTGAATTGTATCCCGGGTTGATCAATCGAAAAGAAATTAGAAATAAAATCTTTTTGATTTTTAGAATCTTTATATCAAAACACACCTAAAATATTTTTGATATTTTCTGTAATGAAATGTAGATGCAAAATAGAATTAGACACTATTTTTGTCTTTTGCGAGAAAGATCACGACTTGGGGTCATATTGATCATAACGTGCTTAACTACACTTCAATTTCAATTATCGTAGCACATAAGTCATGTCGATTGGAGATATAATTTGTCCAACTTTAAACTCAGGCATAATAATACTCAAAACATCTGGATATGATAAGGTATTAATTATATTTGCTTTGACCAGTGTACCCCACACTATCAGACATACTCAGATATGTTTTTGTTTATCACACTATGTGACTTCACTTGTGATTTAACACATAGTGATTGAATTCATGATATAGTCAACTGTGTTCCATGTAAAAAGAAATAAGAACGTTAAATCGTCTACCTTAAGGTCGATCTTTCGATACACAGATAAGGCCTCGGATTTAACAAAATAAGAAAATAAAGGCATGTTGAAATTGTATAACCCAAGAACAATCAGGTCGGTACTCCCGTACACGCGGAGAAAGTCCGATGAGTTATACCAAACACCAAGAAAATAAAGCATAACCTTAAATGAACAACTATCAGGTTGGTCTTGTAGACACGCAGAGATAGTCCGATCATTTAAGAAAATAAAGAAAATCAAACAAGTTTAAATCTCTGCAAAATGAACACATGTATACACAGTGACTTCTCATTTTTCTTTTCACATATATTTTTCTTGATATATCTTCAGATACACATGAAGATGTTGTCCACTAGGTCAAGCATCAGATTTAGTGTATATCACATTTGTATACTTTCTGATTTGCCAAGCCTACCTACCACATCAAGCAATTGTCTTATGGCCTATTCATCTAGTTTATCCATGAGTCAAACATCGTTAGCCAATGTACCATCATTTCCCAATCATGTCGGATATAATTTGTCATTTTTTAATGTTTTTGTCTTATCAAATTTTCTCCCTCTAAAAATGATAAACTCTATTTTTAGATTTTCATTTTTAACATTTGAAAAACAACACACTATTTTTGTATTTTCCAAAAACAAAACTCCCCCTCAAACTGAGACGGAGTGCAAAACAAAGAAAATTGATCAACCAACACGAATACTTGCAGTTTTGCAATTTGAAAACACAGAATTTTGGAAATGACTTGGAATTCATTTTAAGTTAAAACGTAGATATTCCATTGTCAGCAATCTTTCAACTACCAATAGGTCTTCATGAAATACCTACTGACACCAAATAAACATTAGTCACTTTGGGATCGACCCGATTCAACAGCGCGGGTCGCACGATCTCTTCCTCATAGTCATTGTTGTTGGCCTTGGAAACAATCTTTGGTTTCCAAATCAAAAATGACGAAGATTTTGAACCAGAACCAGAAAAATTATCAACCGGCATCTTGGAATAAATACGGCTTATAGGTGGTTTTGTACTTTGCGAACCAAGGTTCATCAAAAATCTCACCATATTCATCCACATATTTGGCATTAGTGTGGACGTATGCATTCGTCGGACAATGTGCAGCCATATGTCCCGGTTGAAGACATGCATAACAAACTCGTTCATGAAGTTTAAAAACATTTGAAAAATTCTTTGAATTTGTAGAAAATGATGAATGATCAGAACAAAAATTATCAAAGAAATCATTATAGGAATCATACCTCGGAGATTGACTCCGCGAAGAAACCTTATAATCAGATGAAGAACCTCCAGAATAATAAAAATTTTGTTTCATTTGAGGTTGTGATTTCTTTTGCTTCTTAACCTTCAAAACCTTTTCTTTCTTCTTTGATTATTGAGCTTGAACAGACACTTCTTTTATCTCATAACCCACACCTTTGTGCTTAAATCCAGGAATCTTTGAAGATCCAGACTGAGAACCAGAAGTGTCTCTTCTTTTAGCTTCTCTAGTAAATGTAGCTTTAATTTCCTTCAGCTTGTTCTCACGCACCAAAGATTTAGCTGCTTCGGTTTCAGATGAAGTACTTGCACGTTTCTCAGCTTTATTAAAAATCTTTTCATCTTCTAAGAATGATGAGATTGAATCAAACTGTGGAGCTTCACCCAAATTCTTCTTTTTTTCTCAGACTTTGATTTCTTCTTCTTTGCAAGAGTGGCAAACTTAGAATAATCATGCAACTCTGTCTTTGGATCAAGAGGAGTGGATAAAAATTCAGATAAATCCACCGGTTGAGGAACCTTGTGAATATCATTCTCTTTCGAACTATCGTCACTTATGTCCTTCTTGTACATAAAATTTAGCAATGTAGGTGACATATTGCAATTCTTAACTTGCCTTTCTAGTTCTAGAGTTTCCAACTTTAATTCAAAAACTTTCTGTTAAGCAGCAAACAACTCTTTCTGTGATTTAATGAATTCTTCATTTAGATCGTTGTACTCATACTTCTGTTTTTTCCTGATTTCACATTAGGCTAACACTTCTTCGGTAACCTTCTCCCACTTTTTCTTGAAAATGTCAACATCTTTTGTTAACAATTCATTCTTATCTTGGAGAAGTATATTTGCATCGTAGATAATTCTTCTTGAAACTTCAATATTCTATCAGCTGATTCAATAGCAAGTGCATTTGCTTTTTCATATCTTTGTTGAACTGGATAGGTTTTCTCAAACAATGCTTCAAAATCATCAACCACCTCTTTAGCTTCAGCTTTGGCTTTGTCACATTCTTCAACCAATTCACTCTTTTCTTTTATCAAAGATTCATTAACGTGAACCAAATCATAATACTTCTTCTGAAAATCTTCCAATTCTTGCTTTAGAACAACAATTTCTTCAGTCAACTATGTATGACCTTGCTCTAAACTTGCATTCTTGTTGCATAAATGCACACATTCAGAACATTTAGATGCTCCATCCTTTTGACTACAGGTTATCTTTGTCTGAACTTCTTCGACTGTTATTGCTTTGGAGCTTGTTTCTGAATCAGTCAGAATACGATCACTTGAATGGCGAGTTGTTAAAGCAACTGCTTCATAATCCATACTAGCTTCACTAAAGTTGAAATTACAATTCGCATTTTGCTAGACACATGATTAGCATTCCAGGCAAATTCATTTGGATGCCAAAATATTTCCGCCATTCTTTCATCAAGAGAAACAAATGCTTTTTGATCTTGACTTGTTGAATTTATAACCAAATGAGTATGTTGGCCAGATTTAAGCTTATTCTCTATTGACTTTGGACATTCACGAGCAAAATGTCCATACAATGAACACTTGAAACATTTAACCTTTGATTTGTCTAACCCGATCTTTCCATCTTGATTCAATCTCTTCTTCCCGATTCTGCTAAAAAGTTTCTCATTCTTCTAACCAGCATTACATACTGCCAATTCAAATCTATCTCTTCAATATGATCATAATCAATCTAATCATAATCTTCTTCTGTCAATTCTGCATTACTTACTGAACCAGTAATAACTCCAAAATATAAAGATACCAATGCAGACATCAATGCCATATAATCATTAGTTGTCTTAACAAATAAGGTATTTTGTGTTGATGAACTTGGAATCGACACAGTGCAACCAGAAGAATAACTAGAATTCTCAAATTTTCTGGCGACAAATGTTTTAGGAGGTGCGGAATTTATAACATTTGACTTCACAGCATGAATGGTAGAATCGTTTTCTCCATGATACACACCAGGATTCTGGATTTGTACAGGCAGTGACTTATTCACAGTCAACTCCATATCCCTTGCTTGTATTCTTTGAATCAAATCATTGAATGACAAACCCGGATAATCTTTATCATGGGTAATCATCATGACATAGTTTTCCCATTTCTTGGGTAATGCCTCTAAAATCTTTTTTTTCAAATCAGCAACTTCCTTTGTAAGACTCACCAAACTCATTTCACTCATCAAATGTGCAAATCTTGCAATCAAAATTGAAATTGATTCATTCTGATAATGTTTGAAACTATCATATTCCTTTTTCAAAACCTTTTGTCGACTTCTCTTGTATTGGTCATTACCCTCACATCTCTTCTGCAAAGTATCCCGTAAGCTTTTTGATGTATAGTTAGCAGAAAATTGTTCTAGCAACACCTTTGGTAATTCCTTGGTCAAAGTACC
Organism: Deinandra increscens subsp. villosa; assembly: GCA_039602395.1. Taxonomy (NCBI): domain Eukaryota; kingdom Viridiplantae; phylum Streptophyta; class Magnoliopsida; order Asterales; family Asteraceae; genus Deinandra; species Deinandra increscens. The sequence continues at coordinate 803 of JBCNJP010007264.1, read as the reverse complement.
ATACGCCTTTTTCTCAACTTGATATGCTTTCTTTGTTCCAAAGTAAATTTCCTTTGAAGAATTGTTAGAGCATATTCCTATGCTACAATGTGTCTCGTGTATTGTATCTAAGTGAGCATGCCGTTGTGAGTCTGAGTGTCAACAGACCAACGTGCCGTACCATCTGGTACGCCGTACTAATTGGTACGCCCTTACCAATTGGTCTGCCGATCACTATAAATAGGTTGACCTATTTAAAATGCTTAGAACTTCTGGTCATATCATCTCCACTAAGTGGGTGTTCAAGAGAGAGAAACCAAAGCCTTGTAATTGTTTTCTTGGTGAATCAATAAAACAAAGCTTATATACATTCTCGTACACTAGATGGATCAATTCTATCAACAGTAAGATCCTTCTGTGTTCTTACAAGTGGTATCAGAGCCTGGGGTTGCTCTATTGCTGTGATTTTGGTCGTTTTTTGAATTCTAGAGAGAAAGTAGGATTTTGAGTAAATTTGCTTCATTTCATCTCAATTCTGAGTGTATTCGATACAAAATTTGATTTCAAAATGTTCCTTGAGTGTGTTAGCTGAGTTCTGTGTTAATTTCCTGTTCAAAAAGCCAAAAATATCAAAATTTGTTCGATTTTTAGTTGGTAGGCCGATGGTATGCCCGTAGAACACCTTGGTACGCTACTGGTACGCAAGGCAGTCTTCTTAGGTGTGTTGGTACATTAGATCTGATAGGTAGGACAATCTTCTTAGGTGGTACGTGACGGTTACGCCGTACCAGTAGTCTGGTACGCTACAGAGTTTAGTACGCTAA
>JBCNJP010007263.1:0-56312 GCA_039602395.1 Deinandra increscens subsp. villosa | reverse complement strand
TTGCGTGAAGCTAGGGATAAAATTGTTGAGTATGAGGGTCAGATCAAGACCTTGACTGCTGAAGGTGAGAAGGCGGCTTCGGCCTTGGCCAGGGTCGGCGAGGTTGAACGGGAGATGGAGATTTTGCGGAAGGGAAAAGCCGATGCTCTGGCGTCTCATGCTGAGACGTCAAGATTACTTGAAGAGGCTCGTCTTGCCATTACTGACCTTCAGAAAGGTCGGCAGGACGATGCTACTGCTAAAGCTGGGCTGGAGGCCGAAGTGGCGAAGCTTAAAGAAGATAAGGAGAGAGTCTCCAATTTGTATGCCGGTGAGCGTGAACTCGCCAAGCAGCGTGGTGATGATCGCCAATGGCTGATTGAGGAAGGTTTTAACTGGGTGATGGCTCGGCTTGCTAAGAGCAAGGAGTATCGGCTGCCTTTGGGCAAGTTTCAGAATGCCGTGGCCGCCCGGGCGGGGCACTTGGGTTTTTTGGAAGGTTATGAGCTGGGACAGCAGGGTAAGCCGAAAGAGGAAGGAAAGAGATACAATCCGGAGTCAGGCAAGCTTCTTAAGAGAACTGCCGAGGCTTACTCCGCTGTTCATTATCCCTATTTTGACGATCTGGCCTTGTGTACCAACAAGACATTGGAGGACCTGAGGCGTGTAATGCCAGACCAGCATTTACCCCCTGATGCCGAAGGTACCTCGGAGCCTCAAACCGAAGGCGGGCCTACAAGCATTACTAGTAGAAATATGTCGTTGTAGGTAGCCGTATGTATCTTTTCTTTGGCGTGAAAACGCATGTACTGTAATGGACTTCGGTCCCTTTGTATTAATGGAAATAATTTGAAATACATTGTGTACTTTATTTATTGCATGTGCTTGTAATGTTGTATAATTTCCTATGGTAGAAGTATTGGGGTTGGCCTTCGGCCTCCCGAATGTGTATATGTGTATGACTAATGCTCGTCAGCTTTAGCATTTTACATGATTGTTTCAATTGTTTGGACCGTGTCCTTGTTTCGGCATACATGCCTTTGTATTTAAATATTTATTTTGCGCAATATAACCTAGGTTCGACCATAATACTTATAGTCTATGTGGTCCGGTTCGGTCAGAAGGCCTGTATATCGAGGCCGTTGTGAGCACACCGGTCGACCACTTTATTGAGTTGTGAGAAATGAACAAATTAATGTTTTTCTGTATAACCCGGTTCGGATAACCTTCTTACGAGTTTCGGCGCCGAAGCGCTTAGGGCAGGGTTTGTGTTGGTCCTGCCTTCTTTGCCTATTTATAATGATCTAAAAGAAAAATATAACATGACGAAGATGATATGTATATCATTTCATTAAAAATGGGACTTATCAAACGCCCAATGATTACAACTTAATATCATGGAAATTTGTGTCTACATGTAGCATTTCTTTAGTTGCATAGCATTCCAGTGCCTAGGGACTGGCTTTCCTTCCAAAGTGGCTAACTTGTATGAGCCTTTTTCATGAGCCTCGAGTATCTGGTATGGGCCTTCCCAGTTAGGTCCCAGCTTATCTTGTTTCTCCTGCCGACTGGCTTCGTTGTTTCGGAAGACATAGTCTCCTGGCCGATAGTCGACACTTCGAACTCTCTGGTTGTAATAACCTTCCATCTGTTTCTTGTATCGAGCTTCACTGATGGCTGCCAGGTCTCGCCGTTCCTGCGTGAGGGCCAAGTTAACTAGCAACTCTGAGTCGTTGGTGAGCTCTGATACGTTTTCGGTTCGGTAAGTAGGCATCCCGATTTCGGCTGGTATGACGGCCTCGGATCCAAAGGTGAGACTGTATGGAGTATGGCCATGGCTTGTTCTTTCGGTCGTCCGAAGCGCCCAGATGACGCTTGGAAGCTCGTTCAGCCAACCTTTGCCGTGTTCTCCGAGCCTTGCCTTGATGCCTGTGACGATGGAACGATTAGTGCGTTCGACCTGGCCGTTGGCCTGTGGGTGTGCCACAGATGTGAACACTTGAGTTACATGTAGCTCCTGGCACCACGACTTAAATGGGTTGTCGGCGAACTGTTTGCCGTTGTCTGAGACGATCTTTCCTGGGAGGCCGTATCGGCAGACGATTTGTTCCCAGACGAAGTTCACTACTTGTTTCCCAGTGATTGTGGCTACGGCTTTAACTTCGACCCATTTCGTGAAATAGTCGACTGCGACGATGAGGAACTTGATTCGGCCAGGAGCTTCGGGAAAAGGGCCCACAATGTCGATGCCCCATTTGTAAAAGGGCCACGGTGATGTTACCGGTATCATGTTATGCTTCGGCACCCGCTGTACACTGGCGTGCATCTGACATCCTCGGCATTTGCGTATTTCGTTTTCGGTGTCAGTATACATGGTCGGCCAGTAATAGCCCATATTCATCATTCGGGTAACCAGCGACCGAGGGCCTGAATGCGTGCCGCAGATACCTTCATGCAACTCATTCATGACATATATGCCTTCCTCAGTCGTCAAGCAGCGCAACAGGGGTTGGAGATACGACTTCTTGTAAAGTTTGTCGTTGTGAATGGTGTACTGAGCGGCTTGTGCTTTTAACTTTGTGGCTTCGAAGGTTGACTCCGGCACTGCGCCGTGCTTCAGGAAGTCAAAGATCGGTTTTATCCAACTGTTACTGATGTCGGTTTCGGCCGTGAAGATTTCTTCTATTTGATCTGTCCGACTGTGTATGACTTCGACGGGAACCTGCTTCGTCAGGTGGGCATATGCCAAGGAGGCCAGCTTGCTCAAGGCATCTGCCTTCTTGTTTTGGCTCCTTGGTATCTGACAGATCTGAAATTCGTCGAAATGGGAAATTAATTCCTTGACTTTGTCAGCATACCTTTGCATGGTTTCGCCCTTGACTTCGAATTCTCCCGTGGTTTGATTGGATACCAGCAGGGAGTCGACCTTGACTGATAGCTTCTTGACGCCCATTTTCTTTGCTAGGCGGAGGCCAGCAAGGAGAGCTTCATACTCGGCTTCATTGTTGGTGTTTGGAAAGTTCAGCCTGATAGCATATGTGACTTCGACTCCTTGAGGATCGATTAGGACGAGACCAGCGCCTGACCCTTCACTATTTTTTGCGCCGTCAGTGTAGAGGGTCCATGCGTCGGCACTAGATAACGGCCCTGGAACCTGTGAATGGAATGCAGTGTTAGCCATATGCTCGTTATGATCGTTTGCCGAAAGGCGGATCGAGCTGTGTGGTAAAGGTACCTTAGGCTCAGCCCGCGCTGTGCCGAGCTGGCTGTCTGCTTGCTGCCCTGGGCTGTCAAGGACCTGTAATTCAGAGACGAAGTTAGCCGAGTGTTGGCTTTATTTGTGAAAAGGCATGCGTGAATGCAAGGTTCTAGGTAGGAACCTGTAATTCAGAGACAAAGTCTGCTAACACTTGGCCTTTGATGGCTGTTCGAGGCTTGAAGTGAATGTCGTGTTCGCCCAGCTCGATGGCCCATTTGATGAAACGGCCGGAGTGTTCGGGTCTCTGAATGACTTCCTTTAGAGGAAAGTTGGTTAGAACTGTGATCTTGTAGGCCTGAAAGTATCGGCGTAGTCTCCTCGCGGTGTGTAACAACGTTAGCAGGAGCTTTTCTAACTTTGTATACCTTGTTTCAGCATCTTTCATAGCTCGGCTGATGAAGTAGATTGGGACTTGGGTGTCTCCTCTTTCGGCGCAGAGTACCGAGCTAATGGCGTTGTTGCCTACCGAGAGGTAGAGGATCACATCTTCGCCTGCATCTGGTGCCGTTACTGGGGTTAGCCGAGACAGGGCCTGTTTTAGTTCTTCGAAGGCTAGGTCAGCTTCTTCGCTCCATAGAAATTGTTTTGTCTCGGTGAATTGCTTCAGTGTTTTGAAGAAGGGCATTGATTTTTCCGCGGACTTGGAGATGAACCTATGTAAGGCTGCTAGCCGACCGTTTAACCTTTGCAATTCTTCCAGCGACTGGGGAGGTTTCATCTGTCTGATGGCCTGTACCTTGTCGGGATTGGCGATGATGTCTTTGCCAACAACAATATGACCCAAAAACTTTCCCTGCTTCATGCCGAAGGAACATTTTGCGGGGTTAAGCTTCATGTTAACCTCTCTCAATCGCCCGAAGGTTTCTTCTATGTCTCTGAGCATGTCTGCTTCGGTGTGGCTCTTTATGACCAAGTCGTCGACATATGCTTCCATGTTTCGACCGATTTGAGGTTCAAAAACTTGATCGATGAGTCGCTGATAAGTGGCTCCGGCATTCTTCAGGCCGAAGGGCATTTTGCGATAGCAGTAGATGCCTTTGTCAGTATGAAAGGCTGTTTTTTCTTCGTCAGCTTTAGCCATTTTTATTTGGTGATAGCCTTTGTAAGCATCAAGAAAGCATTTGAATGTGTAGCCCGATAGAGCATCCACTTTAGCATCGATGGATGGGAGGGGGTAGCAATCCTTAGGGCAAGCGTTGTTTAGGCTTGTGAAATCCACGCACATGCGCCAAGACCCGTCTTTTTTGGCTACCATGACTGGGTTTGCCACCCAGGTTGCCCACTGCAGGGGTTTCAGGATTCCTGCCTTCACCAATTGAGTTACTTCATTACAGACTGCCTGACTTCGGTCCCGAGCCATACCTCTTTTGCCTTGCCGGATTGGAAATTGTTTAGGATCGACCTTGAGCACATGTTCGGTGATCTTTCGGGGTACGCCAGTCATGTCGGCTGGTGTCCATGCAAAGATGTCAGTGTTGTTTCTCATTAGGTTGTATAGTTTTTCTCTTGTGTGGTTTGAGACGTCTGCGCCGATGGTGATCAACTGGTCGGGATATTCTTCATTGACTCTCCACTGAGTATGTGATAACTCATCAGACACATCGGCAGTTAAGTCACATTCAACCTGCATCGACTGTATTGAGGCGACCCCTGTTTCTGTTGGAAATTTCATTAAACTGTGGGCTGTGGAGACAACGCAGCCGAACTTGTATATAGCTGGTCGACCGAAGAGAATATTATACTTCGACGGTCGATCGACTACTAGGAAGTTTACACGCTCGGTTCGCTCATGGGCGTTGTCGGATAACGTGACTGAGAGTGCCACCTCACCTGTTGGAATGACGACTTCGCCGCCGAAGCCCATTAACGTAGTTTTGGAGGGTCGAAGCTGCTGTTGGATACTGGACGCGAGCTTCGTGAAGCAATGTTTGTACATGATATCTGAGGCACTACCGCCGTCAATGTATACTCGGTGAATATGGTGACCTCCCACTTCGGCTCTTATGACCATCGGACTGAGGGTCGGTGCAGCGGTGTTCAGAGCCGGAAACGAAATGACTTGATTTGCCCATGCTTCTCTTCGCAATCTTGGTTTCTTTGCCTTCGAACTCTGTGTCATGTGAACTACGGGGAGATCTGCCTTCTTGTCTTTCTTCTGTTTCTGCTCTTTGATTTCCTTCATCAGATGCGCTAGCTGCCCCGTCTTTACGGCTTGCGCGATTTCTTTCTTTAACTGATGGCAGTCGTCCGTATCATGACCTCTGTCCAGGTGGAAGTCGCAGTATTTGGACATGTTCCGATTGGTGGTGTTGGGGCCCATATTTCTGGGCTTGCTGAACTGTCGGCTAGCGTCTTCCGTTTGGAGAATTTCTTTAGGAGTTTTTGTTAGACTGGGGTAGTCTTTTCTTTCATTGCTTCTGTGACCTGATGCCGATGGTCGGTCGTAGGGTGTGAAACCTGAATGCCGCCTGTCATCCCGTTGATTTCGGTCGCCACCTTGTTGCCAAGGGCGACGACTGTCTCGCTGATTCTGATTTCGGCCACCTTGTCTAGGTTGACTCGCCGAAGACCGGTCTCGGGCCCTGGGCTGCTTCTTCCCCTCGTATGAAAGCTTCGGTACGATCGAAGGCTTCCTGAATCGTGAGGGGTACCCGGGCGCTCATCTCCCTCAGCAGTTGTCTTGTTCTTATGCCATGTATGAAGGCTGAAATTCGTTGCCTCTCATCGGTGTGACCGATGTTCAGGGACTCTGACTTGTATCTTTCCAGGAAGGTGCGCAATGACTCCTGATCACCTTGCCTTATGTTGTGCAGCTCGATTGGGTCTTTGGTGCATTTTCGCTGTTGGCCGAAGTGACCTGCGAAAAGCTGCCGAAGCTGGTCATAGTTGTCGATGGATTTGTCGGGTAACGAATTGAACCACACCCTGGCCGGCCCTGTGAGTGTCTGAACAAACATTTTGCACCAAGTGGGCATCGACCACTGTAGAATGCTACAAGCCGACTTAAAGGCGTGTAAATGATCGTCCGGGTCGGTGCTGCCGTCATAAGTTTTTATGACGGTCGGTAATTTTGCCTTTGGTGGGCACGGGGCGTTTTCTACCTTGATTGTGAATTTACTCTCTTCGTCCGGTATGTATGGCTTTGAGTAGTCGTCTACAGCAGTGATTTCGGCGATGGCTGCCGGGACTGAGGTGTTTGGGTTATCAGGAATCAGCTGTGGCGCAGGGCCTGTGCTTGTTGCGGTTTCTGCCGCGGGATTCGAAGGTGGCACAGAGGATGGTATCGGCAAGCTCACCGGAAATGGTGTGTAGTAGGGCATCTGGTAACCCTGTGGCCTGTAGGTGCCCATGAACTGTTGGGGAAAGTATTGCTGGCATTGTAGCATTGGGAAATATGGCGGTTGTTGCTGAAAGAGCATTGGTCGTTGTGAGCCTTGCGCCTGGTTTGAAGTTGGCGGCGGCGTTTGCCGCTGTGTTGCGTCAATAGACACTCGGGTACTGTCTGTTGCTATGGCTTTCAACGCGGTTCCGCCGGAGTCTGTAGTTAGCGCTGGAATCGGAGTGTGCATATGATCGTCTGTAGGGTCATCGTAGTCCAAGCGAATGCACACGCCTTTCAATCGCTCTGCGGCCACGTGATCTTGCATTAGCTGCCGGAGGTGTAGGAAATTACGGCTCACGACCTCCGGCGTCAGCTGCAGGACCCCGGAAGCGCCGCCGTCCGCGACGTCTTCGATGACATGTCGTCCGCCGGGTGATAACGGCTGCTCCTCCGTCTCCAACGTCGGACCGTCGTTATTTCTTGTGTTTTCTTCAGATTCATTCATGGCTGATGAATGAAGGACCGTGTGATGGCGCCAATGTAGAATCTGGATATCTCTGACAATCGGATAGAAGCTCTAGGACGGATTGAAGGGGATATTAGACTACAAAGATGGTTAAATAATGATGGAGGTGGTCTCCTTCCTTGAAACCTACACAAATAGCAAACCGTTGTTCTTGGAGCGCAGGACAGGGTGTCCTGCGACCAAGCTCCGACGTGAGAATCAGTATTGGTTCCGGTGAGAGTAAGAAGGAGTGTAAAAGATTAGGGTTTTCGAACTTGTCCATTTACCTGGTGATTGGTGAGTATTTATACTCATCAATCTTTGTCTTACTCTGAATTGTGCGTCTACCACTGAAAGGTACGATCCATGCTGACGTGGCCGTCCTTGTGTCCCCTCAGTGGAGGCCGTTAGTGGCTGCAACAACGTTGTATGAACGTTTCTGACATTGTCGTGTGAGCGTTGGCCTGTTGTGCGGACTTCGGTAGGCCGGGTATCGACATGCCGAAGTGAAGGAACTTTTGTTAGGCACTTCGGCATTTGTCATTGACCGAAGGCACGTACTTGTGGATAGGTCAGGGGTGCCATGACCTGCCGAAGTGTGACCTTCATGGAATCACTTCGACAGGTGACTTTGGCGGGGGTTGCTGTTGCATGGTCGACCCTCATATGGTGATTGAGGGTACGACCTCTGCGTGGCTGAAGTTAACCGTTATGTGTGGTCGACCTTGTGCAGGTCGAACCTCGTATGTTGTATTGTTTGCTGAACATACACACGTCATCATACACCTAGAGGCTAAAACTCAAATATATGAAAGGAGCCATGATGTGTATGCACCAACACCCAAGCACCAGACCAATATATCACCCAGACTCCTCACCAATAATGTCACAGTCAGCACCCCAACTTCCAGAACCCAGCCCCACCCAGCAAAGAAAGCCATGTACTAAGCACCACCCATTGCGAAGTTATAGCACTTCATTGTCTTAAACTGCAACCCAGATAGCGGCTCTATATTACCCATTTTGCAACCGCTTGCCCAGCCAAGTCATACCAGATTAAAAAGGCAGCCGCGAGATAAAGACGGCAGATCTGGTCCAGTCACATAGTTACGAACTTCGCCTACCACTTACCATTCGGACCCGTAGCATATCATAGTATAGCATCCAAAAGCCACTGCACCTTTGAATATCCAGATACACCCCAAAGACTTCACCCCCCAAATATACCAATAATCTCGTAACCGAAACGACTCTCACACCCGGGACGGGACTGCAAGACGTATCCTCTTAGGGTGTCTCAATCGTCTTTTTATCATGCTTCTTACCCCAAGTATGCTCCGGATCAGCCACGTTCCCACCCAGCCCATAAAATCATATGACCCACCACGACGCGAAAATCCCAACACGAAACAAAATTATACGCGAAACGAAATTATACACGAAACGATGTATCCAAAACCATCCGTCACGATTACATCCCAACCCATATCACCACCCCAGTCCCAATGCCTAACGCACACACGCCAAAAACACACGCGAACACATACGGATGGTTTCAGTACCCACCAAGAACACACGCACACCAAATAATGCATCCCCAAAGGCCCCCCACCCGTATTATCACCATTTTCTTTTCTTTTTTTTTTCCGCCCCCTTCCATGGTTAGCCGCCATGAATATTAAAATGCGTTTTCCATCGAAGCACCTTGCCATTCTGCTCTAAATCCCATGATATGAACAACCTTTTCGTGCCCCCCTTCCCACCTGAGCGTTCCCCCAGATTCATCACCCACCCTCCAATTAAACTACCCCCAATCCATCCATTACCAATATATTGTTCCAACCCACCCACGCCATACATCCCTTCACCTTGATTCCTGTTTCCATTCTTTTGCTCTTTTTTCTATCTTTTATCTGAGAACCCTTAAGAAGATGAGTATAAATATGATCCTCAAAAATATTTACTCAATATTGTGTATTTGTTAAAAATATTATTCAGATTTCAATATATTATATATATTTACAAAAGAGATTGGAGGGATGTGAGAAGAATACAATTGTTCATAGTGTGTGGTTCTCCTGAACCCACGTCATCGATTCACTTCCTACTTCTTTAATAAACGTTTGCTAATTGTCGGTTTTTGTCTCTGTCACAGTCTCACACTGTAGTCGCATTATCTTCTCTACTGTTTCTTGACGGCAACACTTTAGGGTTTCATCGGTGGGACTTTCGTCTCTCTCCCACACTGCAGTGCATCGTCTCTCCTTTTTGTCCGGTGTTTCTTGACGAAAACGCTTTAATTCGATGCGACGTTTCTCACGTGTATCACAATCAGTACACGCGTATGCAGTATGTACAATTGCTTAGCACTTTTCCCATTAGCTTGAATTTCTTCCTGAATTAAGCTTTGAGAATAAAGCCCTTGGCTGCCTTAAACTCAATTTTTTCTTCGGAACCTTAAGAATCGATGAATCACGCTTTGAGGATGAAGCCCTTGACTGCGGCCCTAAACTCAAAATTCTTATCGGAAGCTTTGAGAATCGATGAGGCACTTCACTACCCTAAACTCAAAATTATATGTCAGGAGCTTTGAATGGATGAAGCCCTTGACTTCCCTAAAGCTTATTTGATCTATTATGATCGAGGATTTATTGCATCAGGTAAACGTGAATCTTCAATTTTAGTTTCCACATGTAAAAGGTCTGAAACCACTTCGTTTTCGTTTTTACTGCTTGATTTTGTAGGTTTGCAATCGAACTGGCCATCATTTACTACACATCCCTTATGTCATTCTCCTTTATGATTGTGACTGGTCTTTTATCTTCTACATCTTTGGTCGTCTAAATGCCTCCATGGTATGTTTAGGTACTTCAATTAATACCAAAGGATTATTTTTTGGGTTCGATAGCCCTAAACCCTAAGCACAATTTAACTATAGTTACTATAATTTAACGACATTTATAGAAGCTATCATAAATGTGAAGTCTTTGTTGGTCTAGGTTTTTGACTCATGAATCAGGTAACCTCAGTGGTGATTTTGAACAAGATAGTGGATATGGTTCCTTTTGGTACAAGTAATTATACAAATGAGAGAAAGGATTCACTTCCACAGGCCTTTCATGACGTCTTTTGGTTTTGGGATTTACTAAACACGAGGTTTGTTGACTGCTAAGATCCTTGAGTGTTGATAAATGTACATTCTATTTGATGTGATATGCATTAGATACTTTTGTATATATGTTGTTTTAGGAATTACTTCCACAAATTTCAATGAGAATAAAACTGTGGTATGTGAGAAGAATACAACTGTTCATAGTGTGTGGTTCTCCTGAACCCACGTCATCGATTCACTTCCTACTTCTTTATTCAACGTTTGCCAATTTTCGGTTTTTGTCTCTGTCACAGTCTCACACACTGCAGTCGCATTATCTTCTCTACTGTTTCTTGACGGCAACACTTAGGGTTTCATCGGTGGGAGTTTCGTCTCTCTCCCACACTGCAGTGCATAGTCTCTCCCTTTTCTCCGGTGTTTCTTGACGAAAACGCTTTAATTCGATGCGACGCTTCTCACGTGTATCACAATCAGTACGCATGTATGTAGTATGTACAGTTGCTTAGCACTTTTCCGTTTTTATTCTCCAATCAAATTCTTTGTATCAAATAAAGATGGGAAGTCTGCTGATTTCTTGGTGTTTTGGGACAAAACATTTATAACTATGATATTCTAACTTTTAAGATAATCAGTTTTTTAGATGTAGGCAATGATTGTTGCAATAAACTGAACTTCTATGGCGTGTGGTTTGGATGTGATTAGGTATGATCAAAGGGGTATCACTGTTTTTCATTTCTACCATAAGCACTGGAATCATAGTTTATACTTAGTTACCTTTTTTGGTATTAAATTTATCTAAATAGTTATAACCATAGCTTATTTGTATGACAAAACATAGACATAGGCATTTTTAGTTTACACTTAGCTTTCTGTAATATTTGGATGCTATAAAAGTTTATGTGCATCTGTAAGATCTTTTTAAAGGAAAACATTATGCTATAAACTGTTTGCTGTATGAATTCTTGCAGGGTTCTACCAAAATGTTATAAAGAACCGCTTCTAATGCTCATGAAATGAAAAGGGGTTCATGTTGGTTTGGTGGTTATAAAGTATTTGGAACAGGTTGGATGCTTGACTTTGATGGACATCCCAAAGAAAATGCTTCTTTTTCTCAAGTTTTAAATAATAATATAATTATCAAAATCCAAATGTTTATTTTCTAGGATTTTCATGATTTGAAACTGTCTATTTTCTTTTTTATAGTTTCATATTATAGATGCAATTCAAGAAAACAGACTGCTAAAATTTAGTTTTTACAGCTGTATATTTTTATGTTTGTGTTCATTGTTACATCTTTAAGGAGTTGGATAAGAAGAAGAAAGAATTATTCAAGAATGACGACACTGGTTGCATGTAAGAAACACTCTTTGATGTTCCGATTTGAATTAAGGTTTGTCAGAGAAACTGCTGTTGGTGCAGAAATAGAAGTGGTTGCAGTTTAGGTCACTAGGTAAATCCCATGTTATCTTAATTTATGATGAGGGCATTAGTTGTTTGCCTATTGCCATTGTCGATTGATTTCATTTGGTCTTTACAGTGGGTGGGTTTTTGTTACAAAGCATCGGCTGTATGATTTTCATAGAAATTTGCAACGCACGACAACGTGGGGGGGGGGGGGGTTGCCCGCCGCAACGCGCGGGCGGGTCAACCGCTCGTTTTAACTAAATACTGATTTAGCTTTCAACTGATGAGTCCACTTCTATCGACATATACATTCATAAAGCCAATTTTTGACACATCAGAATCACAATCAAGTGTTACTTGATATAAAATCTTGATAACTGCTTCGTAATTGAAGCACTCTTTGAATGGGCACATACTTTATGTATGAACACCGTTTACAGTAAATTAAAATGACTATTAAAATAATACGAATTACATAATCAACAATAAATATTACATGGAACATATTACGTTTAAGGAAATCTAAACCGAATTAAAAGAAAATTACAATGTAGAAACTAAATTGCAGAACAAAAATAAGATATGATCAAAAAAAAGAGGGTGGCTGAGACTTTCTGCTCAACAAAGGTCCCTTAAAACAGATTTTTGGTCACCTAGGTGAAGCCGTCTGTCTCCTAGGGTACAACAGTCAGAGCAGTGTGTACTGCCGGAATTAACCTAGCACCCGGAACAATACCTGAGATGATAGCAGGAAGCTGAGAGAATGCTGGAAAGTCTTCTGCATCAAAAGCTAGTTTTCTTTTGTGTGTTTTTTAGTGTGTGTAAACCAGACTCGAATCCCTCTATTTATGGGGATAGAGTAGCACTTCATAACTGATCAGTCAATGGATATAACGCCTCATAGTTAATGGACTTAATACCTGAGTAACTCATTCGAAGTTGACCAGTTAAACTGTAATTGATCAGGAATTCAAGGGTCAAGTTCTTCCGGAAGAACCAGTCCGGAGGAACCACAAGTCCGGTAGAACTGGTCCTGAAAAATTATTCCAGAAGAACCTCACGGAACCTGAGTCCGAAGTAACCGGTCCATATCAACCAAAATATACTAAGGCGGCTCCCAAGTGACACCATCAAAATGTCACAATCGCTTAACGCCCACGCCACGTGCACGTGCATTTGCGAGTGTGAGTTGGGGGTGTTTTGCACCCTTTGGGGCACCCACTAGGTGTTTTTGGTTATATGGGGAATACAATTCCCAAGAGAATTTTCCTTATAAACCACTTTAAGGTTTATGTGTTTTTCAACGTTGATAAGCTCAACTACGCTATTTAAGCTTAAACCACAACACAACTCTGAACATTGATATCTCATTTATCTTAGCTTAGTCTTGGACATCGTTTAATTCGTTGTACTCCTCTCATATATAAGACGCAAATGAAATAAAAATATCTATAATAAAAATAATTGTTTTTAATCCAAAATTTCCAAACACTTTATTTTTATTTTTACTTTTTACTAATTATTTTTTCCGGTGCTAATTGTTGTTAATTTTGTAGTTGATTGGTGCTTATTAGTTTTTTTGTGGTTATTTGCTTAACATTATTTATGTTACAACGTACAATGTGAAATAAAAAACCAAAGTAAACTAGTCATTTATTGGTGCTTATTAGTTTTTTTTTTGTGGTTATTTGCTTAAAATTATTTATGTTTGTGGAAGGTTGCCGACGGACATTTCACTGTTGCGGTGAAAGTTTTGTGCTCTTTCGGTGTTGCTCCTATCTGTAAGGGTACCTTGGATGCGTTGGTTGCCAAGCACCCCATCTTGCCCCATCCGGCTATGCCCGGTTCCTTGTTCTCTGAGCCCTCCCTTGTGGTTGATGTCGATTGCGTGTTGGGTTGTATTAAATCATTTCCCAAAGGGACCTCTTGTGGGCGTGATGGTTTGAGGGCCCAGCACATTTTGGATGCTTTTTGTGGGGAGGGGTCTGCGTTTGCGGATACGCTGCTTGGGGCCATTTCTGGGGTGGTTAATTTGTGTTTGAGGGGTAGGTGCCCTAAGGTCCTTGCGGAGTTCATTGCGTCTGCCCCCCCCCCCCCCCCCCTTACTCCCCTGCTCAAACCAGACAATGGGATCCGACCTATTGCCGTCGGTGTCATTTGGAGGAGGCTGGTCTTAGGGGTGTTCAATGGTTTGGTTTATGGTTTATTCGGTTTATTCGGTTTATTCGGTTTGAAGTTTTTTTTTTACGATAACCATAACCAAACCAAACCGTATTGAAAAGCTTACAAAACGAATCGAATAAACCATATTCAATACGATTCGGTTTCGGTTGAGAACTGGATAAATCGTATTCAAACCGTTTAAATCGTATTCACCAAATAACATATATTGCGTATATTTTTGCTTACAAAAAATAAATAAACAAAGAACAAAAATCTTTAACATATCCCTAGAGTTCAAAACCATAATCCGATATACAACCAAAATACCTAGAACCAAGGTAGGCTCTTGTTTTTTGGTAGAGTGGAAGAGGAGAAGACGATGAGTCGATGACTACTTTTTACGACAAACATGTTTTACCCTAAAAAACAATGGATGCGTATTTTAGTTGGATTGTGGATAAGTCATAAGTGGGCTTTAGCTTAAATGGTTAAGTGGTTTATAAATATATATAATATATATATATATATATATATATATATATATATCTTATTTGGTTTTAAACGGATAACCGAATAAATCGAATAAACCAAAAAACAAAACTCAAAACCATAACCGAACCGTAAACCGAATTCACAATTTGATTACGGTTGAAAACCGAATCGTAAACTAAATTCACAATTCGGTTTGGTTTTTCGGATATGGATACGGTTCGGGTTGTCGGTTTATTCGGATTTCGGTTATTTCTGCACACCCCTAGCTGGTCTCTAAGGCTGCTATGAGGGGGGTCGGGAAGGAGATGGCTAAGTACCTGTCTGATTTTCAGTTTGGTGTGGGGGTCCCTTGTGGGGCTGAGGCCGTGCTTCATAGCGCTAACAGGTTTTTGCATGAGTTTCACACGGATGGGTCGTTGGCCATGCTCACTGTGGATTTCTCTAATGCCTTCAACTTGGTGGACCGGACTACCCTCTTGCAGGAGGTTCGGACCCGCTGTTCCTCTATTTCCCCTTGGGTGGACTTCCTATATGGGCAACCTTCCAGGTCATATGTTGGCGATAGTTATATCTGGTCCACTACAGGAGTTCAGCAAGGGGACCCCTTGGGCCCTCTCCTTTTTGCCTTGGTTCTACACCCGCTTGTTCATCGCATTAGAGATTCTTGCCAGCTCCCTTTCCATGCCTGGTACCTGGATGATGGCACGATTATTGGGGATGCCATGGAGGTTGCTAGGGCGTTGGATATCATCCCGGCTGAGGGGCCCGCGCTGGGCCTGGTTTTAAACATAAAAAAAAAACCGAAGTTTTTTTGTCGTCGTGCAATGGGGTTGTAGGTCCGAAAACAACAACTAATCACGATATTTTAATCACAAACGAGTGCAGAATCCTCGTTTCTGATTGATTCAAGATACAGGAGAGAAGAAACCCAAAGAATACGATGATTAAACAAATAAACACTTGAACTTTGCACACAAGTAAACTTGTCGGGTACAAAACCGTAATCGTAAACCCTCTTCTCTCTCTAGAAATCGTAAACCAGCCCCCTTTGAATAGTAAACTCATGGGGTTTATATAGCCATCCCATGAGTTTACTATTGGGCTCTTAAACCCTAATCATAAACCCAAGCCCATGCCCATATCCAATAGTAAACTAGCCTAAACATAATAATAAAACTAGCCTACTAATCTAATGAAACCCACTTAGCCCAGCCCAAACTATTTAATATTACAAGCCTCATAATCTAGCCTCTACAATCTTCCCCTAGGCATGTGATATTAAATGTCTTCAATCTTTGAAATTCTTCTTCTTGACTGGCTGGCATAGATGCTGATGAAGATTCTTTCCGCAGAAATCTTCATTGGGTTTCATAACAGGCACTTGGGACTTTCTCTTGATCAGCATCAGCTTTAACTTCTTGAAATGAACAAGTTAATGAGATGGAGGATTCTCATTGACTTGTGTCTTTTGAAAGAACTGGTTCTTGCTGAGTCTTCGGTAACTGTCGTGAATCTCCAAAAATTAGAGGGTAACTTTTGAAAACCTCCTAACTTTGGAGAACTTGATTGTTGATCTTGGATCTTCATGATCTCTGACTGCTCTTTGTATCATTTTCTTTATCAAAGATTGACTTGAAATCTTCAGCTTCCCCTAAACATGTGAACATCTTCTTTGAAGCTCTTTTGAAGCTTTTGAAAACTTGTAAAGACACCAACAACTTCCCCTGAACAGTTGCTTTTCCAGATGGAAGTCTTGTCCGACTGGTTCTTTAACTTTGAGCAGCAGCAGTATCAGCAGCATCTTTCTATCATCAACCTGTCTGACACACATTTGAAAAAATATACTCCACCAGACATTTGATGACCGGTCTTTGGGTTAGGAGGTAATTATCATCTGTTCAGTTGATTCAAATTAACATAATTTTAACCAAAAACCCTAATATAGATTACGGGTTTTCTATAAAACTTCCCCTGAACCCAAGACCTCTAAAGACTTCCCCTTAGATGATAACTTCCCCTCAGCTAAGGACTTCCCCTGAGATAATACATATTATCTTCGAGTTCCCTTCAGATACTATGTATTATGGAAGTCTTTTCAATAGATAATAAGTATCATCCTCGAGTTCCCTTCGGATAATACTTATTATCCCCTCTCCTTCCCCTAAAAATTTGTCAAGATCTGACGGAGGAAGTCTTTTCCATTAGATAATAAGTATCATCCTGGAGTTCCCTTCGGATAATACTTATTATCCCATACTCCTTCCCCTAAAAATTTGTCAAGATCTGTCGGGGGCATATTGTCATGCATTAAAACGCATGAAAAACACATTTTGACTTCTCAAATCGACCTGGCCAAGACGAAAACACACCAAAAAGAACTTAACGACTCACACATGAAAGATAAAAATAAACAAATACTTACCAAACCAAACATGAGAAAGTTTACAAGGGATCAAACCGTATGAATCTGACTGAGGAACCCTTTTTAGCTTCAGTTACTCAACTAGTCCAGGTGATTGCCGGTATGTTTGTCCGCTTTAAACTCAAACTCGTTTAATCCCAACCGAATGCGTCACGTTTAATATAGTACAATATTACCATCATGTTTAATTGTCCCCACACCCAAGCGTACACAGCAAAAACCTACCCAACCTCAGAGTTTATTGAGGATTCACAAACCCCAACTTGAGGAACCATGCACCACGGCTATGACTACCACTTATTTTCATTAACCATCAGTTGGTGATCAGGTCGGCCGCTAAGCACGCAAAGAAAACCAACTGAGTGATTATTTTTCATTTTCTTTTCTTTTTCATTTTTTTTACTTCTTTTTCATTTCTTTTTCTTTTTTTTATTATGTGGTGTAGTCATGACAGCAGAGACATGGCGTGTGAGAGAGTGAATACTAGGTAATTACCACTCTCAATCCATTTTTTTCGGGACTCAGTCTTTTAAACCATGCAACCTGGGATGGGAAACTAAACATATATATCTTTTAAGTTCATTGCACTTACATTGGTGGTCATACGATTAGGTCGAGCCTACAGAGCATATCACCGTGGAGCTTGCCTTTCACTTCCGCCTTACGCGTGTCAGCCATTTCCAACTCGGACATTCATTTTACTTCCCCTAAACTTCTCAAAAACAAGACATAAACAATTAAAAATTGAAAAACACACTTTTTCTTCATCTTTACATTTCTTCCCCTTGCTTTTTGATTTTTAATGTCACAATCTTGTGAACATCATTTTTCAGTTTTTTTTAAATAAAAAATAAAACACACAAACACACTTAAAAGAACAAAACATAAAATTTTGAAGATATCTGGCCAAGCTAACTTTCAAAGTATTGATTTGAACATTTTAGAAAATTGGGTTTCATGATATGCACACTTCATTGCATTTGAAGTCAAACACATAATCAATCAACAGCTTAATTGAAACTTTAATGAAATAGGTTGTAACACCCCAAACCCTCTTATGTGATTTTTAATGTGAAAATGTTTCGTTTTGTATGAGATGGGTCGGATTGTGCGGCTAGTAAACGCACCCCGACAGGTTTAGTAAAATACCAAATTAGTCACTAAGTTGTATTTTTGAGACTAGATGAGTTTTTAATAAAAGTTAGAGGTTAAATGGGTAAATATGAAGTTTAGGCCTGAATTAAATAAAATGGTAAAGTAAGGGGGCTAATGTGTAACATAAGTTAAAAAAAAACAAGAAAAGAAAAGTCTGGGATTTCTCCCAGACGTGGGTCGCGAACAGGAGAAAGGAGAAAGGGGGGAATTAGGGTTCCAGCTCAATCCACCTCAAATCTGTGAGTTTATGTGAAAATTCGGTAGTGGGGGACTGAAATTCGACTAAGGAGGGAGTCTAGGCTGCGAATTTATCATCCATTTCGGATTTCTCACATCAAGTAAGTGTGTTTGAGGTTAATTGATTTTATGAAAAATCAAAGATAGATCAAATTGGTGTTAGAGGATGTTATGTAGGGACTTGTGTGCTAATTTGATGCATGATTCTACCCCTGCATGCGTATATTTGACTTGATTGTTAGTAAGATAGTAATGGGGTTAAAACCCACTTCATGTGAGCCGAAATTTAAGGTTAGATGGGTGGTTGGGTTGTATTTTAGATCATAAGAGCTTGATTCTTGTGATAGGTTAGCAATTCTTCATGAATTTTGATGAATATATGCATTTATAGTCAAAGATGGATTAAATGGTATGAAGAAATATTACTTACAAGAAAGAATGATAATTGTGCACTCTAAGTGTTCGATGAAATGCCTAGGTGAAAATTTAGTATGCTTAAGGCATGAACCATTGCATAAATTGAAGTGTTGTGTAATGTAACAAGAAGTTTGTGTATGTGTTCTTGATAAGAGTCTAGAAATACATAGACTTTGATCTTTTGTAGATATGGCCTTGTGTGTGTGTATGATAATTGGAAGTCAAGTGCTCCAACACTTCACATGGGTTATTAGTGTGCCTTAGCATTTGCAAGAATGTGGATATTCATGATTTACTAATAATCATGGTAATATAGGTGAAACCGGTAGAAGCTCAAGCCACCAACGTGAAGGAAAAGCCAAGATCTAAACGCTTGAGGTAACGTAAGAATGTTTAGTTATGTATATGTATAATATATATACCTAAAAGTGATCAATATATCTATATGTGTGATGTTATACCCATGGTTGGGAGAAATGGGACTTACAAGTCCTAAAGAATGAACTAGTTCAATGAACTTAAGTAAGCTTGAACAAATCTGCAAAATTAACCCGTTTGGGTAAGAATGGAAGAATCGACCCCTTGGTGGGTAAGAGGTGGAAACCATGTTTTCAAAGAATGACCTTTGGGTAAGAGTAGGGAATTGTATTCGATGCAATTCCGAGTGTAATTGCGAATAAAGAACTAACGTTGTGTGTATTGATAGGAACGTTAAAAATGGGTCAAATGGGTCAAATGGGTCAAACGGGTTGGGATTCCATTGGTTTGATTCTCATGTGTTGATTTGTAGATGGCTATGGGAATTTAGTGGAAAAGATTGTCAATTTGGTCAAATAAAGGATTTGTGGTACTTGGAATGAATTTTTGTTATGTGCAGGAAATCTGAAACTTAGCCAAAATTTGGCTAAGTATGAAAACAGGGGAGAACCGGACGAATCCCTGGAAATCTCTCTCCAAGCGTATCGCTTGGAGAGTGGGAACCAGGAGGCGATACACCACGGGTACTAGGCGTATCGCCTGGTAAGCCAGGAGTTCTAGGCGATACGCCTAGAACTGCACCACTCGGATTAGTGTGGTTTTCTCATTCTAAGCTATAATAAATGATTGAATTTGCTGTAGGTTACCTTTTACTAATACGTTACTGGTACTTGGTGACAGGTAGTAATGTTAATGGGGAAGCGGGTCCAGATTGAGCATTTTGGGAGAAGGAACCGAACACACACAAGGAAGGGTAGTTTTATGGGGTGTCATAGTCATCCTGTTTTGTTAATCTTTGCGCACTCTGAATATGATCTATTTAAACAGACAAACCTATGGTTGTAAGAATGTTAATGGTTCAAGTGGTCAAGTATGGACCCGTCTTTTAAAAGAAAAAAAAAATTTATGGGTCGGTTTTCCCTTGAAAAATTATCAAAAAGGTAGTGGGATGCCACAAGTTGGTATCAGAGCCACGGTTTGAGGGATTCAAGTGTTGTGGGACACTTGAACTCAAACCAAGTGCTCGGGGAATTGATACAGTGTTCGGTTCGAGGCTCAATCGGGTGACCCGGTAAGTATTTAGTGTTGTTTAAATTCCATATAATTATTGACATTAGATGAACAAGTATGAACTTGAATGTACGTGATGCGTACAATTCAAGTAAGAATGTAAAGATGGGATAAAACTAAGCATCTGGGGTGATGAATGAAATCTCACACTTAAATGCGTAAGATGTAACAAGAAGGCCAGGTTGGCCTAAGGGGTGAGAATGAGATGTAAGAATGATGAAATGACCCTCGAATGTGATATTCACAACGTGGGTAAGATGGAAATAAATAAGAATGGTGGTGAATGATTACCTTGTAGTGACGAGTGGATAGTTATGTTGAACTTTGTTTTCGCATAACGCATATGGATTGTTAATAAGATGCTAACCTATTGTAAACTTTCAGTTGCAATGGTGAATGAAGATGATCAAGGGGGAGCTTTGACGGAAGCCATGTTGGCGGAAGTCAAGAAGATTGTATCCGATGAAGTTGAGACCACCGTGGATGCCAGTATACGACTCCACGTGGGTAAGATGGAAGAAACTCTAATGGAGTTATTGGATAAAAGGCTTGAGGCCTTGAAGGATGAATTGAGGGGTGAAGAAAGTGCAGCTAAAGACAAGGGGAAGTGCACGTACAAAGACTTTATGGCGTGCAAACCCCCACTTTACACTAGTGAAGCAAATCCGATAGCTTGCCACAGGTGGCTAACGGATATGGAAGATGTGTTTGAAAGAAGCAAGTGTGATCCAAGGGATCAGGTGATGTTCGCTACCGGTCAATTACGGACGCGAGCAAAAGATTGGTGGGACATGATGAAGCTTGAAAAAGGAAGGGAAGTGGCGAATGCCATGGATTGGGGGCAATTTAAAGAATTGTTTGAAACTCACCATAGCCCTCAATCGGAGGTGGAAAAGTTGCAAGAAGAGCTCTCTCTATTTCGACAGAAGAAAGGGCAACCAATTGCGGAGGTGATAGGCTTCTTCCTTGACAGGGTGAAGTTTTGTAAAGATGAGTTGCGAACCGAGAGACAGAAAATTCATCGGTTCAATGGCATGTTACACATGGACTTTAGGGAGTTTATAAATGCCTCTAAATGTCAAACCCTTGAAGAATTGATCAATGTGGCACGTGAAAGAGAGATGGAAATTAAGAGACAAGTTGAAAGGGGTGAAAAGAGAGGGATTGAGAGTAGTGCCACCCCTAGTAAGAAACCAAAGGTGGCGGAGACTCCAAAGAAGAATGAGGGTAAAAGTGGTGGGACCTCGGGATGTCCCCACTGCGGTCGAATGCATAAGGGCGAATGTTATCTAAAGACAAAGCCATGTTACAACTGTGGGAAAACGGGACATGGGTACGCTCAGTGCCCTAGTCCTACAAAGTTGTGTTACAACTGTGGCCAGGCGGGCCACAAGAAGAGTGAATGCCCGGGGTTAACTCCGGGGGGAGGTTCAAGTGGAGTAAAGGTAGAGATTCCCAAAGCCAGAGGGAGATCTTATCAAATGACCGTGGAAGAAGGAAAGGTAGATCCAGGGGTGGTGACAGGTATATTCCTTGTAAATTCCATTCCTGTTCATGTATTGTTTGATACGGGTGCGAGTAGGTCGTTTGTTTCACTCGACCTTATTCGTCATCCATCCTTTGTTACTGATAAGTTGTTTGTACCTTTAGAAGTAGAGATAGCTGATAACAAGAGTGTGGTAGTATTTGATGTATGTCGTAACTGTAACATTTCCATTGAAGGGGAAGACTATCCAATTGATCTCATACCCATGTTAATGGGAGAGTTCAAGGTAATAGTGGGGATGGATTGGTTATCGAAGTACCAAGCCAACGTAGACTGTCGCCGCAAGGCGATACAATTAATGTCGCCAAGCGGAAAGAATGTTCAAATCCAGGGAGAAAGAGAAAATAAGATGATGCTATGCTCGGTTATGAAGGCTAGGAAGTACATCCAACACGGGTGTAAATCTTTCCTGGCCTATGTGAAGGATACTACCATGGAGAATAAAAAGATGGAAGAGGTACCAATAGTTCGGGAGTATTCTGATGTGTTCCCGGAAGATTTGCCCGGTATTCCACCAGATAGAGAGGTGGAGTTCCGCATTGAATTAATACCTGGTGCCAAGCCGGTTGCTAAGGCCCCGTATCGTTTGGCTCCTACAGAGATGCAAGAGTTGATGAATCAGTTACAAGAGCTACTTGACAAAGGGTTTATTCGACCCAGTGTTTCTCCTTGGGGAGCACCGGTCCTCTTTGTTAAAAAGAAGGATGGTAGTCTAAGGATGTGTATAGACTACAGAGAACTGAACAAGCTAACTGTGAAGAACCGATACCCGTTGCCTCGAATTGACGATTTATTTGACCAATTACAAGGCGCGAGTTGGTTTTCTAAGATTGACTTAAGATCGGGCTATCATCAGTTGAAGGTGAAGAGAAGAGGATATACCAAAGACGGCATTTCGAACTCGTTACGGGCACTACGAGTTTCTGGTGATGTCTTTCGGGTTAACAAATGCACCCGCGGCTTTCATGGATCTTATGAACCGCGTGTGTAGGCCTATGTTAGATAGATCGGTTATCGTCTTTATTGACGATATACTTGTGTATTCGAAGAGTAAGGAGGAGCACGCCCAACATCTACGCGAGGTGATGGAACTGTTAAGAAAAGAAAAGTTGTATGCGAAATTCTCAAAGTGCTCCTTCTGGCTAAGAGAGGTACAATTCTTGGGGCACGTGATCAGCTCTGAAGGTGTCCTGGTGGATCCCTCCAAGGTTGAAGCAATAACAAAATGGGGTACACCGAAAAGTCCAACGGAAATTCGTAGCTTCTTGGGCTTGGCGGGTTATTATAGGAGATTTATACAAGATTTCTCCAAGATAGCCTTGCCTTTAACCAAGTTAACTCGGAAAGATGTGAAGTTTGAATGGGGAAGAGAACAAGAGGAATCCTTTAGAATCTTAAAGGAAAAATTAACGCACGCTCCGGTATTGACTTTACCGGAGGGCACGGAAGACTTGGTGGTTTACTCGGATGCTTCATACCTTGGCCTCGGGTGTGTACTTATGCAACGAGGAAAGGTAATTGCTTATGCCTCTAGACAGCTGAAGACTAATGAGGCTAAGTATCCTACTCATGATCTTGAGTTAGCCGCAGTGGTTTTTGCTTTAAAGATTTGGCGACACTACCTCTATGGGGTTAAGTGTACCATTTATACAGACCACAAAAGTTTGAAATACTTCTTCGATCAAAAGGAGTTGAATATGAGACAGAGGAGATGGCTGGAGCTTATCAAGGATTATGATTGTGAAATACATTATCATCCTGGAAAAGCTAACGTGGTGGCGGATGCCCTAAGTAGGAAAGGGGATTTGACTCCTATAAAGGTGAGATCCATGAGGTTGGTTGTGACCTCGAGTATTCTTGATACTGTCAGGGATGCTCAAGTAGAAGCTATGAAGGAGGATAATTGGAAGCAAGAACGGATCAAGGGGATGGTAAAGGACCTAATTGATGGTGGTGATGGCTTGAAGTATCGGTTTGGTCGTCTATGGGTACCGAACACGTGTGGGGTAAAGGAGTTGTTGTTGAACGAGGCTCATAAATCTCGTTACTCAATTCACCCGGGGGCTACTAAAATGTATCGCGATTTGAAATGCGATTATTGGTGGCCCGGTATGAAACGAGATATTGTAAAATATGTGAGCAAGTGCATGACATGTTTGCAAGTGAAGGCGGAGCACCAAAAGCCTTACGGGAAATTGCAATCACTTGAGATACCCGTGTGGAAATGGGAGCATATCACTATGGATCTGCTCACTGGCTTGCCAAAAACGGCAAGGAATACGAATGCGATATGGGTGGTGGTGGATAGATTAACCAAAAGTGCCCACTTTGTACCCATTAACGAATCTAGTGGCTCCGAAACGTTGGCAAGGATATTCATAGATGAGATAGTATCGATGCATGGTGTTCCTGTTTCGATAACTTCTGATAGGGATACGCGTTTTACCTCGCGGTTTTGGCAGGAATTTCAGAGGAATATGGGTACTCGATTGCATTTCAGTACTGCATATCATCCTCAGACTGACGGGCAGAGTGAGCGGACGATACAAACTCTTGAAGATATGTTGCGAGCTTGTGTACTCGACTTCGGGGGAAGTTGGGATAAATATTTGCACTTGGTGGAATTTGCCTATAATAACAGTTACCACGCAAGCATTGGTATGGCTCCATACGAGATGTTGTATGGTAGGAAGTGCCGAACCCCACTGTGCTGGGGAGAAGTGGGTCAAAGAGAACTTGCCCACAATGAGATTGTGGAAATAACTACCGAAAAGATTGCTATAGCTCGAACACGTTTGAAGGCCGCTCAAGACAGACAAAAATCTTATGCTGATAAAAGGCGAAGGCCTATCGAGTTCCAAAAAGGGGACCATGTATTGTTAAAAGTATCCCCTTGGAAGGGGGTGATCAGATTTAGAAAGAGGGGTAAGTTAAGCCCGCGGTTCATCGGGCCTTTTAAGATCGTCAAGAAAGTGGGCAAAGTTGCTTATGAATTAGAACTCCCGGAGGAACTTGGTGGCATTCACAACACATTTCATGTGTCTAACTTGAGGAAATGCCTAGCAGACGAGACAGCTTATGTACCGCTAGATGACATAGAGGTGGATGATAAGTTGAACTATGTGGAAAGACCCGTTGAGATTTTGGACCGGAAGGTCAAGCGTCTCAGAAATAAGGAGATTAAACAGGTGAAGATAAGATGGGAACATCGGAAAGGATCGGACGCCACGTGGGAGTCCGAGGAGGAGATGAGAAGATACTATCCGCATCTCTTCGGGTACGTATTTTAGTTTCGGGGACGAAACTCCCTTTAAGGGGGGTGGAGTTGTAACGCCCCAAACCCTCTTATGTGATTTTTAATGTGAAAATGTTTCGTTTTGTATGAGATGGGTCGGATTGTGCGGCTAGTAAACGCACCCCGACAGGTTTAGTAAAATACCAAATTAGTCACTAAGTTGTATTTTTGAGACTAGATGAGTTTTTAATAAAAGTTAGAGGTTAAATGGGTAAATATGAAGTTTAGGCCTGAATTAAATAAAATGGTAAAGTAAGGGGGCTAATGTGTAACATAAGTTAAAACAAAACAAGAAAAGAAAAGTCTGGGATTTCTCCCAGACGTGGGTCGCGAACAGGAGAAAGGAGAAAGGGGGGAATTAGGGTTCCAGCTCAATTCACCTCAAATCTGTGAGTTTATGTGAAAATTCGGTAGTGGGGGACTGAAATTCGACTAAGGAGGGAGTCTAGGCTGCGAATTTATCATCCATTTCGGATTTCTCACATCAAGTAAGTGTGTTTGAGGTTAATTGATTTTGTGAAAAATCAAAGATAGATCAAATTGGTGTTAGAGGATGTTATGTAGGGACTTGTGTGCTAATTTGATGCATGATTCTACCCCTGCATGTGTATATTTGACTTGATTGTTAGTAAGATAGTAATGGGGTTAAAACCCACTCATGTGGCCGAAATTAGGTTGATGGGTGGTGGGTTGGATTTTAATCATAGAGTTGATCTTATGAAGGTTAGCATTTTCATGTTGATGATAATGCATTTATAGTCAAAGATGGATTAAATGGTATAAGAACTTCAAGAAAGAATGATAATGTGCACTCAAGTGTTCGATGAAATGCCTAGGTGAAAATTAGTAGGCTTAAGGCATGAACCATTGATAAATTGAAGTGTTGTGTGATGTAACAAGAAGTTTGTGTATGTGTTTTGATAAGAGTTAGAAATACATAGAGACTTTTGATAGCTGTTGGAGTAATTTGTGTAATGTGGATTGTGTTGATGCTGTGGTTAACTAATAATCATGGTAATATAGGTGAAACCGGTGGAAGCTCAAGCCACCAACGTGAAGGAAAAGCCAAGATCTAAACGCTTGAGGTAACGTAAGAATGTTTAGTTATGTATATGTATATATATATATACCTAAAAGTGATCAATATATCTATATGTGTGATGTTATACCCATGGTTGGGAGAAATGGGACTTACAAGTCCTAAAGAATGAAATAGTTCAATGAACTTAAGTAAGCTTGAACAAATCTGCAAAATTAACCCGTTTGGGTAAGAATGGAAGAATCGACCCCTTGGTGGGTAAGAGGTGGAAACCATGTTTTCAAAGAATGGCCTTTGGGTAAGAGTAGGGAATTGTATTCGATGCAATTCCGAGTGTAATTGCGAATAAAGAACTAACGTTGTGTGTATTGATAGGAACGTTAAAAATGGGTCAAACGGGTCAAATGGGTTGGGATTCCATTGGTTTGATTCTCATGTGTTGATTTGTAGATGGCTATGGGAATTTAGTGGAAAAGATTGTCAATTTGGTCAAATAAAGGATTTGTGGTACTTGGAATGAATTTTTGTTATGTGCAGGAAATCTGAAACTTAGCCAAAATTTGGCTAAGTATGAAAACAGGGGAGAACTGGACGAATCCCTGGAAATCTCTCTCCAAGCGTATCGCTTGGAGAGTGGGAACCAGGAGGCGATACGCCAGGGGTACTAGGCGTATCGCCTGGTAAGCCAGGAGTTCTAGGCGATACGCCTAGAACTGCACCACTCGGATTAGTGTGGTTTTCTCATTCTATGCTATAATAAATGATTGAATTTGCTGTAGGTTACCTTTTACTAATACGTTACTGGTACTTGGTGACAGGTAGTAATGTTAATGGGGAAGCGGGTCCAGATTGAGCATTTTGGGAGAAGGAACCGAACACACACAAGGAAGGGTAGTTTTATGGGGTGTCATAGTCATCCTGTTTTGTTAATCTTTGCGCACTCTGAATATGATGTATTTAAACAGACAAACCTATGGTTGTAAGAATGTTAATGGTTCAAGTGGTCAAGTATGGACCCGTCTTTTAAAAGAAAAGAAAAAATTTACGGGTCGGTTTTTCCTTGAAAAATTATCAAAAAGGTAGTGGGATGCCACATAGGTTTGACTCAAAAGACCCTTTGTTGCCTCATCATTCAAACAACCAAGTTAAGAACAGTACCTTTCATGCTGATTTTGACCTTTTACCTCTCAATGAGACATACCTTCCATTTATAGATTACTTGACATGACATGAAGATACGTCTCCTAAACTGTGCCTGGAACAATCACTTATCAACAAACAAATTAGTAATTAAAAACGTTAGTGATAATCCTCCATGATCGTTCCTGCACAGAGTGAGAGATTAGTTAGCCATTGGTACCCAGGCCATTGTTTTTCTGGGTACACCTGAGGAATCAATAAATGATACTTCTTGTAAGAACATCTCCTTTGAAAAATCAGGAAGTTGGGATGGAGCTGCCTTGATTTTTGGTTTCCAAATTCCAGGTGATTTAACATTTGTTTTAGTCACCTTTGGAGTTGTGACCTTAGGTATTTCAACCTTCTTCGTTTTAGATTCACTTTTCAAAACAGTCTTTGTTTTAGTCACCTTTTGAGTTGTGACTTTAGGTATTTCAACCTTCTGCATTTTAGAATCATTTTTTAAAACAGTTCTAGTTACCTTGGGTTTTTCAAGCTTTGGTTGTTTTGAAACTGGTTTCTTCACATGTTTTTGCAAATTTTTGTAACTTGGAAAACTGTTGTTTTGATTTATAGATTTTCTTTCAGCTTTGGCAGCGCCCCAATGTTGATCAGAGGGTTTAACCTTAGGAGTAACAATCTTCATTGCCTTAGGTTTCTGCACCATCATCGGCTTAGACTTCACAGACTCCTGAGATGAAACCCTTTGACTTTTCGGAAAATAGGGTTCATAGGGGCGATAAAGACAGTTTCTAGCAATATGACCAGCAATGCCACAATTAAAGCAAGTCTGCTTCTTTAGATAGAAGTCAGACGTGTACCCATTTGTCTTCGGTGGCTGATATGGAGCTGGTTTGCCTTGTGTATGCTTCTTTGGTTTGACTGCAGCTTCAGATTTGACTTTCTGCTGGTTTGTCGAAGCCTGTGTCGAACCCGTCTTTACTGTCTTTGTGCTTCCTTGATTCTTTGACGTTGAAGCACCATTCTTGCAATTACAACGGCAACTGCATGATCCAACTGAAGAAATGGGAGACACAGCTACTCCCTTGAGTTTTTCATTCTTCACTCCAGCTGTTGGTTTCATACTTGGATGCTTGATGGTGATCTTTGGCCTCTCATCTTTAGGTTCACTTATCACTCCATCGGTTATTCCTTTGAACTTCGAGGAGAAGGATGGTAATTCATATCCTACATCTGGTTCTTGGTCAAACATTGATCCAGATGTCATAAAGATCTTCCCCACAGGCCGTGTCGTCAAGATCACCTTTTCCCTTTTGACTTCGTCAATTACTTTGTAGCATGGGGTTTCAATCTTAGGGTATGGTTTCAACTCTATCTCAGCATCATCAGACTTAGAGTTATGACACCTGTCATATTTCTGACACTTAGCATCATTGTCTGATATATCCTTTACTCTCCCTTCACCATAGGTCATGTTTGCTTCATTCTCAATTTCTTCTTGAGTCAATGGTGTAGTTCCAACCAAGACACTGTCAATAGGAGGAGGAGCTTCTTTATAATCAGACTCGGTTCGTTCAACTTGATCCTCACTAAGAAGTATTCCTATAATGTCTCTAGGAACTGGTGGAGGAATAATGTTGTTTGCAGACAGAGACTTATCAGACTTTTCTGACCCAAACCCAATTTTATCTTTCCCAACTTGACCAGTCACAACAGCATGTGACAATTTCTTTCCAGCATCGAGCATTCGCTTATTTCTTTCCTGATTGCAATCATACTTGACCTGCAGCTCATCAAATTTTTGTTGCAGTTCAGTTACTTTCTGTGTAAGCTCAGATATCTCAATCCTAGCCCGATCATATAAGATAGTCTTCTCCGTTGCTAGCTTCTGATATTTCTCAATGTCTCGTTTCTGAGCTTTTACCTTCTCCTCATTCTTTTGCCATCTACCCTTATAAGAACTCCTCTCGTATTTTATCTCAAATAATTCTATCTGATAATTTTTACAAATTTGCCTAAGACCAGGAATTATACGAGCACAAGTGGGATTGGGGCATATCTCAGTTTTGTCAATTTCATCTGTGAAATCATCTTTGTCCTCAACTATATTCTTTTCTTCAACCACTGAACTCATTTCTTTCTTTAGATATGCAGCCTTTGAAGATTTTGAAGAATCGGCAAAAACGGCAAAAGTACTATTCAAAGAATAGTGTCAAAAACTTAAAACTTAAAAACGGAGGCCTTCGGAGTGGAATTTGGGGGTCCAAACGAGCTCCCCTGGACGTTAATCTGGGGTAATTCTGGGGCTTGTTGTCACGAACGTCGTGTTAAAATTTGAGCTTCTAACTCCAAATGAGTCAAAAGTTACGTCTGTTTCCGTGAAAGTGTGAAATAGTGACTTGTTGCCGCAAAACCTGTTTCCGATCGTAATCCCTGTTTACGATCGTAATCACCCGTGGATCGTAAACTCCTGATCGTAAACTCCAGATTCCGATAAGTTTCAATCGTAAACTCGTTTCCGATAGGTAAAGTCATAAACGTTGATTCAGGTTGAAAAAATCGTAAACTCCAAAAAAATCGCGTCTTGAAGTCGTAAACTCGTTTTTCTCAATCGTAAACGCAAACTGATGAAGAACACTTGATCGTAAACACCTCCAGAAGTCGTAAACAAAGATTCCGATGAAGATCACCAAGAACACCGACTCGTAAACACTTGAAAACCCAGAAACTGATCGTAAACCTTCAAAACAGCAGCAGCCCTGGTCGTAAACTCGTAGAACAGCCTTCAAATCTTCAAAAACTCAAACTTTTTCCAGCAAAAAACTTGAATCCAATATCGTGAGAACCTCGAAACACTCGTTTCTTGGCTCTGATACCAATTGTAGGTCCGAAAACAACAACTAATCACGATATTTTAATCACAAACGAGTGCGGAATCCTCGTTTATGATTGATTCAAGATAGAGAAGAGAAGAAACCCGAAGAATACGATGATTAAACAAATAAACACTTGAACTTTGCACATAAGTAAACTTGTCGGGTACAAAACCGTAATCGTAAACCCTCTTCTCTCTCTAGAAATCGTAAACCAGCCCCCTTTGAATAGTAAACTCATGGGGTTTATATAGCCATCCCATGAGTTTACTATTGGGCTCTTAAACCCTAATCATAAACCCAAGCCCATGCCCATATCCAATAGTAAACTAGCCTTAACATAATAATAAAACTAGCCTACTAATCTAATGAAACCCACTAAGCCCAGCCCAAACTATTTAATATTACAAGCCTCATAATCTAGCCTCTACAGGGGTGAAGATTTAAGGTGGGTTGTTTCCGAGCGATATCGGGAGGCCGGAGTTGGGTGTGAAACTCCTTGTGGGGGGGGGGGGGGGGTTAGCTGTGATGCTGGATTCATTAGCAACTTGGCTGTGAAGAGGGCGTCCTGTGCTGTGGACCTTATGTGCTGCCTCCCGCGACTACGGGACCCCTAAAGCGAGCTCCTTCTACTTCGCTCATGCATGGGGGTTGGTAAGCTGTTGTTTGGCCTCCGGACGTGTCAGCCTACACATGTCGGGGAAGCTGTATCTGTCTTTGACAAGGGTCTCCGGGAGGCTATTGAGGACATTGTTGTTTGTGGGGGCGTTTTTTTTGGGATCTCCAATGGAGGCTAGCCTCCCTTCCAACCCGTTTTAGGGGACTTGGGTTATGCTCTGCGGAAGACGTTTCTAAGTATGCCTTTGTGGCATCAAAGGGTCCAGTCATGGAGTTTGCAGGACCACATTCTTCCTGGATGTGGGTTTAATGGGATGGATGCTATTTTGTGTGTGCGTTGGGACGCGTACGTGCTTCACTTCCTGATTTCGATTTGGGCGGGTTTTCTTGCAAGGACACCGCCCCCCTAAATCTCAGAATACTTTAGTGCCCTGTTTAGCAAAATTGCCCAGAGTTTGGAAGTGGATTTTGCCCTATCCCCCCGCCAAAAGGCTGTGTTGGCTTGTCTTCGTGCCCCCCATGCTCAAGACTTTCTATCCGTCATCCCCATCGAAGGTTTGGGTCAGCGCATGTCCGCTGTCGAGTACCGGGCTATCCTCAAGTACCGGCTCATGATCCCTATTTTTCCTAATGATGAGTCGTGCCCCGTCTGCCGCAAGGTCTGCCTAGACTCCTTCGACGAACATGCAGTCCATTTGTAAAGAATTGTCGGGGTTTAAATACCGACATGACTGGGTCAGAGACGTGTTGTTCGATGTCCTGAAGCGTGCTGGTATCTCTGCTAAAAAGGAGGCTCCGGTTAATTTTTTGACGATCCTCTTGAAGGGAGGTCTACCTTGCAGCCGACTGATGTGTTGGTGATTGGATGGGCAGATGGAAACACGCTTGTGTTGACCTTACTGGCGTGTCTCCTCTTGTGGGACTTAGGGACAACAGGTTCGTCGCGGGTCAAGCTGCGCGGAAGGCCGAGGCTGGCAAAGTCGCTAAACACGAGGGAGCCTGTCTCGAAAATCAACACGTATTTATCCCCTTTGCCTTCGATACTTTTGGGTTCCTTGTGCCGGAGGCGGTCGATTTCCTACGACGGGTTCAACTGGTCGTGCACAGTAATTCGACATCTCCTAAGGCGCATAACTTTGTATTTAGTAGAATTGGGTTTGCAATCCAAAAAGGCTTGCGGCGCAGCTTTTTGTCCATTTACCTGCCACTTCGTTGTAACTTGTTATTTTTAATGAAAGTTTATCTATTTATCATTAGAAAAAAAAATTAAAAAGGATTACAAAACACAATAAGATTTATATGAATCACTAGCTCTTTATTACTACATTATGTTATGCGTAGTGGCGTTATATTGGGGATTATGGGGTTATAATGCCCAAAGACCACTACACATCCTACATGACACACTCCTTATAGATGGCGCCTCCCCCTCCTCATTTTGATTGGTTTATGTTGTAGGATCTCTTTTGATTGGTCAATCATTTTTATTTATTTATTTATTTTTAATATGGCACCATCCTCTCTCACACCACTACACCCCTTATTCTTATAACTCCTTTGATAACATGTCTCCCACATGACACATATCTTACGTTAAGCCCCGGATACTTTTTCATATGTATATAAACATATCCAAAATCATATAAAATAAATAAATAAAAATTTATAAATATGAGGGCATCAGAATAATAGACCCTAGATGGTCTTCCCTCCAGCTGGGATTGATGCCTTTAGTAACTTTTAAAATATATTATAAATAACTAGCCACTTACCCGGGTAAATACCCGGGGCTGTAATATAAAAATAAATAATTAAATATATTATGGAATAAATAATTGATAAAACATAATTAAATAATAATAAAAAAAGTTCAATAACAATTACAAATTTAATAATGAAGATTTAAACATTAAATTTTTTGTTACATTGGTTAGACGACTGCCTTCATCCAAAATCAAGATATTTAGACCCATTTTGCTTTTCACCATTAATAAAGCAACGTATAATTGGCCATAAAAGAAGACCGGATCTTTCAAATACATTTCAATAATTAAATTCATTCTTTATATTTTTAAATTTAGAATACACTTTAATTTAGACAGCTATATTATCCTTAACATCTTTAATTTAAACTTCAAATGGTCAATATTTACAAATAGTAAATTTTGTTTATTTTTTAAATTATACTTGATTAGAATCTTTTCAACTTATTATGGAAATTTTATTTACCAATTAATGTTTTATTTAATTTCTTTAATTTAGATAACTATTTGATAGTTAATATCTTTAATTTGAAATTCAAACCATCTTCATTTTTTAGTTTAACCACACTTCATCTTCAAATGATTGATGCACCCTAACTTAATTTTTTGTTCTATTTTTATTTCATGAATGTTGACTGTTCTCCTGTTAAGAGCATTCACAGCAGGTTCTCTATCCTCATCCTTATAATTTATACTTTTATTATTATTTTTTCTCTCTTCCACTCAACCATAATTATATTATACTTTTTATACCTTTATCATTACATTTTCTCTATTTTTCAATCTCCAAATTTTAGCAAATCACCAAACTTTTTGTCAAATATACAAATTTTATAAATTTTTTTTCTCTCCTCTACTCACAACCACTCATAAAAAATCTTAAATTATACAAATTTACACTCACATATTTTTTAAGGAACCTACCATACCATGAATGCTCTTAGAGATAATAATATAGCAACAAAACCTTTTTCTTAATTTTTTTTTTATTCTTAGTATTTCTCAAAACTAATGTACCATATGTTGGACAACAATCGGAAACAACACACAAATAGAACCGACATCAAAATTAACAAATAACAACTAAATTTGTCAATCACAATATTTAATGGTGTTCTTAAAATAAAAGAACCGAACATGCATATATATAATGCAAACAATCCTACTCTTATCTAAAATACTTAACCGACCTAAATAAATAAATATTGCATCACACAGTTGAATTTTAAAAAAAAAAGTCAAAACTAAAATTATTCGATCTAATCGTACTATGTAATCCTTTTAAAAGCGTTCTGAGTGAGTTATTTCAACTCCACACTTTCTTTCATTTGAATCAAAATTAAAACATTAAGTTCAATTATTTTGAGCAAATAAGTAATTAAATTGTTAGACATCAAATTATGTTAGACATCAAATTGACTAATAAAACCAAAGAAAATAAGATGAAAAGGGGCATCACTTACGCTGTGTTCCCGAGTTTACTTAAAGAGAGAAAAGAAGAGAAGAGAAAGGAAAGGAAGAGACTTTAAGACTTTGTAGAAAGTTAGGTGAGTATAAAGTTTGATCAAGATTATAATGAACACATATAAAATCTAAATTATAATCAATATTATAATGTTATATCAATAAAAAAATGTTATTTTGGTATACATTAGCAAACTTATAATTGAATTAGTCATCATGTTTAAAATTCTCAAATTGGATGAACATTGATAATTTAATATGGTAGAAAAACATTTAATATTGAATCTTATGAACATGGTTGTTGTCGTTTGTGAATTTCTTTATAAAAAGTAGAGCATCATCCACAACGTTGATTGAATCTGTAAAATAATATTTGGTATTCAATTATTAAAATATTAAATATGATTTGCTCAGTTATATTTGAAAACACACTAAATAAGTTTTTTAAGTATTTTATAAGTTTTTTTATATATTTAATAAAATAAAAATAGTAATAGTTTATAAAAAAATTTAATAAAAATAATATGAAAAGTAATATATGGTCGTCATAATTTTATAATATAAATAAATACAAATATATCATGATTAATTATAAAATAGGATATAATTTCCAATAATAAAAAAATAATAATTATGGAGTAGATTTAGGTGGGAAAACTTTTGTGAGAATGAATATAGTGTTGACATGTGTAAACATTTGTAATTATTTATTAGAGTACGAAAGATATCATAAATAATTGAGAAGTCAATAAACAATAAACATGAATGTAATATTTACACGCTACTGGCTCCACTTTGAATCCTATGATTTTGAGAGTTTACGCATAACATCCACCACCCATATCATATCCCCAAACTCCAAAAAAGATTCCCCCATTCCATTCCGTTCTGAATCTCCATTCCTCCGGAATCATGATTTCCACCTCTTTCAACTTCCATCTCCACCCCCATCACCATCGCCATCCCCATCCCCTCTCAATCCCACTCCTAAAGCGACCCAATTCCATTCCCCTTCCACTTTCCACAACCCAACTTTCCATTCCATCCATCAAGCCCCTTCGCAAAAACCTCCTCCTCTTCACACCCATGGCATCCGCCCAACCCGACCCGACCCTCACCAACGACGATCTACGCCCCACCACCCAAAGTCAACGCACCTATTCCGGCTGGGAAATGGCCAGTCTATGGGTCGGGTTAGTTGTGGGTGTCCCCACTTACTACCTCGCCGGTAGTCTTGTGGATCTTGGAATGGCTTGGTGGCAAGGGATTCTAACCGTGGTTGCCGCCAATATAATCACGTTTATAGCCCTCGGGTTAACGGGTCACCCGGGTACCCGTTACGGTATTCCGTTTCCGGTCTTGGCTAGATCCGCTTTCGGAATCCGTGGTGCACATATTCCAACTCTACTTCGAGGCTTAGTTGCTTGTGGGTGGTACGGAATTGAAACATGGATTGGTGGTGAGGCAATTTTTCTTCTTTTACCAAGTTCAATCAAAACGTCGTCGTTTTCCAATCCTGTTTCATGGCTTGGAACTTCATGGTTAGAGTTTGGTTGTTTTTTGGTGTTCTGGTTTGCTCAGCTGGTTGTTGTGATCAAAGGAATGGATGGGATTAGAGAGCTCGAAAAGTATTCGGCTCCGGTTTTGATCGTTCTCACTTCGTGTCTACTCGTTTGGGCTTATGTTAACGCGGGCGGGTTCGGTCAGGTTCTCACGATGTCTTCGCGACTCTCTTCGTCCGAATTTTGGGCCCTTTTTTTTCCGTCGTTAACCGCTAACGTGAGCTTCTGGGCCACGTTAGCGCTTAACATCCCGGACTTCACCCGATACGCCAAGAGCCAAAAGGATCAAATCATGGGCCAAGCCGGGCTCCCGATTCTAATGGGCGCGTTCACGTTTGTCGGTTTAGCCGTGACCGCATCGACCCAAGTGATTTTCGGGCGCACGATCTCGAACCCTATTGAGTTATTAGGGCAAATCGGCGGGCTCGGAACCATGATTCTTGCTATCTTGGGGATCACACTCGCCACCATCACAACCAACATTGCCGCAAACGTTGTTGCCCCGGCAAACGCCCTCGTGAATGTGAACCCGTCGGTTTTCGATTTCCAACGAGGCGCGCTACTAACGGCCATGGTTGGAATTGCATTCCAACCATGGAGACTTCTCAAGTCAAGTGAAAGCTTTGTGTACACTTGGCTTGTCGGGTATTCCGCGATAATGGGTCCGATTGCGGGGATCATCTTGGCGGATTATTATCTTGTTAAGGGGCGAGATTTGCAAGTTAATGATTTGTACACTTTGAATCCTGTTGGGGAGTACTTTTACTATAATGGGTACAATTTGGAAGCAATTGGAGCTATGGTAATTGGGATTTTGCCTGTGATTCCGGGGTTCTTGCAGAAGATTGGAATCTTGAATTCGATTCCGGGGTTGTTAGTGACGATCTACAATAATGCATGGTTTTTTGGGTTTGCATCATCTGCAATTGTTTATTGGGTTTTTACGGTTTTGAAAGGAAGAAAACAGGTGGATTCACCGAAGCCATCTGATCCCTTCTTGCCAAATACAGTTTAGTATTTTATTTTATCATTTTTTTTAAAATTAATTCGGAAACATAATCTCTTTCTTGGAGGGCAATATACATATAATGATATAAATGGAAGAGATGAATCAATGATTTGTACATTACATATGTGTATATAGATATGGATTGATTTTTAACTAGACATCTAGATTTCACTATTTATACGTCCAGATATAATAATATGGGAGACAAAACAAGTTTGATTGCTAAAACATAAAGTAAAGAAAACACAAATAAAAAAAATATGCAAGACTATTAAAATAAAATAATAGGGAAAGATATTAAGAAAAATAATATGTAATGTGAACTTACAACTAAAGAAATCTAAAAAAAATAAATATAAACTTATATATTTGTGTGGTCTGTCACATAATGCCTAACCAAATAACAACGTGGCCCAATAGAGGATTGAGAACTTGAAATTTTCCGTAAGCAAAATTTCTTTGTGACAATCACAAAATTTGTTTGAACCTCTTCCATCTCCAGGACGCATCTTCGTCGGAGTTGAAAACTTGATATTCTTAGTTTTCTTTAATTCCGCATATCCATTCACACTTCTGTCCCAAAATTGATTCCGATCTAAAAATTACTCGATTGATTCCGCTGATAAGTTTGAGTTCTCCAATTGTTCCAATTATTACCACCTCGAGATCTTGATGTTACGTTGTATCATTTGCGAATCATTTCCGCATCCCTGTCCCATATTCGGACGATTTTCTGGCTCAAACATTTTACTGCAAGCGTTCTTGTAAGGAATCACACTTCCTAGATAAATGCTTATCGGCTTGATAATCAGTTATATCAGAGGATATAGAAGGCCCGATATAAGTTATCTCGGAAGGAACAAACTGTGCGGAGTAACTTATTTTACCTCGGAAGCTTAAGCACTTACCTAGACAATGGATAGGCGCCCTAGATAACTCAAGTTACCTCGGTAAGGGGAGTTATCTAGGTCAACTTGTTTGTATCCACTTGTTCTGACATACCTGTTGATCTTGTCAGACACTCAAGCAAATTCCTGCCATACCTGATGCCGTCAACTTATCTTCTAGACTAGATTAATATATTTCTAGTTTATTGTATTTGGTTTTAGCGGTCTAGATCGATCGTAGAGAAATCAAGGGCTCTCCTTGATTTCTTAGGCACTATATATATATATATATAATGTAAAAGATCCGTGTACACCCCTTATTTTTTGTAGATCCCGTAGACCCCTTATAAAACTCAATAAAACTCACTAAAAATAAAACTCAGTTTTGTTAATTTAGTATTTTTTATTTGCGATAAGCTTTTAAGAACAAAAAAAAAGACAATTAAAAAAACGAAAAACATTAAAAATTGAACATTTTAAGACAATGAGTTTTAAAAATCAATGAGTTTAAAACTCAATAAACTCAATAAAACTCAGTGTTGCGTTTAAAACTCATTATTTTAAAACTCATTGTCTTAAAATGTTTGATTTTTAATGTTTTTTGTTTTTTTTAATTATTTATTTATTTTTTTGGTTCTTAAAAGCTTGTCCTAATAAAAAAAACAAATTTACAACATTGAGTTTTATTTTTATTGAGTTTTATAGGGGCCTACGGGGTCTATAAAATTTAAGGGGTCTACACGGAACCCTTCCCTATATATATATATATATATATATATATATATATATATATATATATATATATATATATCAATTCTTTCCATTCTACCAATGAATAATCTATAATCATTCGTAAATCTAGATTGGCTAATTGTTGCCTGATAGAACCTCCCCCGGTAGACATCTCTCGATTTCGAAATGTATCGAAGCTTCGGGTAGTAAAAAAATTGGGATCCTGTATTTCCAGGGTTGAATTTCATATTCCAATAAACCCCGTAATCGTAAAAAAGTGGGTTTTTTTATCTATGTCACACCCCCAAAATACCACTAACGGAGTTTATACCGTTAAGGGGCGCGACTAGACCAGGATCCACAACCATAGTTACAAATACTAAACGAATCGGGGTTAGTTCAAACACAAGATAGAAATCAAAGTCTTAAATTACATACGCAGCGGAAAATTAATTGTCTTTAGCACTAACCACGTGCTTTACATAAATGTTGTTTTAAATTCCCAGAATAGTTCAATTAAAATAAAGGTCTTCACGTGCCATGCCAACCCGCTCCGGATACTCCTTAGCGATCTGCAAAAGTTTAAACCACGCAAGTGTCAACCTAACGGTTGGTGAGTTCACAGTGGGCTTGTCATGCATTGGCCCGGTCTCATAATCATAATTCGTATCAAAATGTACTTACAAAATATTCATTTGTGAAAAGCAATGCTCGTAATTAATTCTCAGTTTATAAATGTTTTGTCCGTGACCACGTCATCGGGTATGTACTAGTTCCGTAAAGTTAAAGGACTCAACCGATATCGCGGGTAGCTAATCCGTTGTTCCATGCTCTAAGGAAGTTTGTACCAAAGCTGACTTATTTTGTGGGGGCCGAGCCATCCCGTACAGTGCGGACATAGTCATCGCGGTTTTTGCCTCCCCCGTGTCCTCCCCGGGACTACGGTCAAATAGGCTGATATTGTTCCTCCGTGCACTCCCCGTGCCACGGGGCGGAGTTTGTCAAACTCCAGTAGATCTACCCAACATCCCCTCGCTTTCACAAATTAATGGCACAATTTAAGTTGAGGACTTTTAAGTTATAAGGCATCCTTAGAAAACATGTGATATCATATGGTTTAGACTTTAACCTACACTAGCCATATTAAAACGTTTTCAGTTTTGTTTCGAAAACAGTTTGTTCACAGTTCACAAGTGTTTCCCATAAAACACTTCAATTCATCAAGTGGGTGCCGAGCATCCCGAGTTCTCAAGTTTATCAGTGAGGTGCCTAGCACTCTCGAGTTTAATCAGCATTGTTTTTCGTTAAGTTATTCGGTGTGGCCCAAACGGACTCACGGTAAGCGGGTTAGTGACACTCACCTTTGGTTGCACTGCTACACTTCAAGAAATCCAATTTGTGTTTGCTTAACGAAGACCTAGAACACGTTTAGGTCTTAGGTATTAGTTTCGTGTCTAATCTTTACTTAACGTCACTATGGTCCATAACATAGCACGTTGCAACTATGACTCGACATACCGACACACGACACCAATGGTTGATCATAAACAAGGGTTCATATAAATCAGATATCAAGCATGTTTCATCATGGTATAATCATGTAAGTCATGGCATAACACTTAAGCAAATTTCACAAGTTTGGTTTTTTTAGGTCAGGTCTTAGTTTCGCTAGCATAGTTTCGCTAGGCAGTTTCGCTAGGTGCACGGGCAGCACTTTCGCTAGGCAATGCCCGGTAACACAGTTTCGCTAGGCTAGTTTCGCCCGAAACTGCTGACGCAGTTTCGCTAGCCTAGTTTCGCAGGGAAACTGGTTTGAACTTTCGTTCAGGTATTTCGCTCGATAGTTTCGCTCGAGCTGGTCTGGTCAGGTTCCCGGCGACACTATAGTTTCGCTGGTCAGTGTCGCTGGAAGGAGATATAATTTCGCTACTTAGTTTCGCCCAGAGAACACACAGTTTCGCTGGTCGCGAAAAACATACGGATTTGCCTAAAAATCAACCTAACAGCTTCTGATCATACATGCAATTCATTATCTATCATCCCTAGGCATTTACCAACATAAATCAAGCAGCTTTAACAAGTTTAACATGTATTTTGATCATCAAATCTCTAAAATAGGTTCAAAACCCTAAAATGACCTAAATTTGCACAAATCTCTAATATGGATGGATTTCACACGTAAAGTTATCAACTTTATTACAGATCTAGCATCCTAAAGCATATATACAGAAGATCAAGCAATATCGTGAAGGTTTGGTCATGCTTTTTAAGAAAAACACATATAAAACACATAATGGAGGTTTTTGGGACTCACGGTTCGATCTCCTAGCTTGGTAGATGATGGTTTGAGGCTGAGATCTCGACAACTTGGTGTGAACCTCGACTGACCAGAATCTCCAGGAGAAAAGAGTGTGTGTGTGTTTGTTGTGATATGAGGCAAATGAGGCTACTAGGGTTTATTAAGTTTATTTATATCAGAGGCTAGTTTCGCTGGCAGTTTCGCTGACCAGGCGAAACTAGCTCCGGTCACGAGTTAACGGGTAGTTTAGCTAGCTACCGGGCGACACTATAGTTTCGCCCGTTAGTTTCGCTGGCTACCAAAACAGGTCAGTTTTCACATAATCAAGTATTTACAATTAATCATGCTATTCACAATGATAAGTCATGTATTTAAATCATATTGCACATAAGGACAATTAATGATGAGCACATAACACATATGGGCGGGTTCGGTGATCAACCAAAGGTCGTGGACGTATTCGGCCTAGTTATGCATTAGTTACTTAAGTTAACACTTATAACGTAACTAATGGGTTTGTCTAACGGAAGTTAACCTTGAAATTCTCGGGTGTCACATCATTCCCCTGAAATTGGAATTTTCGTCCCGAAAATTATTCTTGTGTCGTAGCGTTCGCAGCATCAGCTGTCGTCGTTGCTATCGTCGCTGGGAAAGAAAGCAAAAAGTTTTAGGGTTGTCACATCCTCCTCCCGTTAAGGAATTTTGGTCCCCAAAATTAAATTATACCTTGAGTTTCTGTGGACGTTTGCTCAAACAAGTGAGGATACTTTTTCTTCATCTGATCCTCACGCTCCCAAGTATATTCAGGTCCACGCCTTGAGTTCCATCGCACCTTGACGATCGGAATCTTGCTACGTTTGAGGGCTTTCTCCTCGCGTCCCATGATTTCTACCGGTTGCTCTATAAATCTCAAATGTTCGTCAATTTCCAATTCCTCCAAAGGAATTATTTCGATGTCTTCAGCCAGACATTTCTTTAGGTTGGAGACGTGAAACACGTTGTGAACTCCATCGAGTTCAGCAGGGAGTTGAAGTCGGTAGGCCACCGGGCCTACTTCCCCAATAATTTCAAACGGACCGATGTAGCGAGGATTTAACTTTCCACGCTTCCCGAAGCGTATCACTCCCTTCCAGGGAGATACCTTCAATAACACTTTGTCACCCACCTCAAACTTTAGAGGTTTTCGGCGTTTGTCGGCATAACTCTTTTGTCGATCACGTGCTGCAGCTAACCGTTGCCTAATTTGAATAATCCGTTCGGTCATATCATGGATAACTTCCGGTCCAGTAAGCCTTTTCTCACCTGTTTCAGCCCAACACACGGGCGATCTACATTTTCTGCCATACAGTGCTTCAAAAGGTGCAGCGCCTATACTTGAATGATAGCTATTGTTGTAAGAGAACTCCACCAGTGGTAGGTGAGTCTCCCAATCTTTCCCAAAGTCAAGGACGCAAGCTCGGAGCATATCTTCTAAGGTTTGAATCGTTCGTTCCGTCTGACCGTCAGTCTGCGGGTGATAAGCTGTACTCATGTCTAGTCGGGTTCCCAATGCTTCCTGCATTGATTGCCATAACCGGGAAGTAAATCGAGGATCTCGATCAGAAATGATTGTCTTAGGCACACCGTGAAGCTTCACAATTTTATCGATGTATAGCTTTGTCAATTTATCCATATTATCACTTTCCTTCATCGGAATGAAATGT
The DNA here is from genome assembly GCA_039602395.1 of Deinandra increscens subsp. villosa. NCBI lineage: Eukaryota > Viridiplantae > Streptophyta > Magnoliopsida > Asterales > Asteraceae > Deinandra > Deinandra increscens. The sequence goes on along the minus strand of JBCNJP010007263.1, from coordinate 14,367 downwards.
GCGGATTTGGTTAACCGATCGATGATAACCCAAATCGCATCCGGTTGGTTCGATCGATGAGGTAATCCCGTTACAAAATCCATGGAGATGTCCTCCCATTTCCATTCTGGGATCTTTGGTTGTTGCAGTAAACCAGAAGGCTTTTGGTATTCAATCTTGACCCTTGAACATGTTAAACACTTAGCCACATATCGAGCAATGTCGGCTTTCATATTCGGCCACCAATAAAGATTCTTCAAGTCCTGATACATTTTATCTGATCCAGGGTGCACCGAATATCTTGACTTGTGAGCCTCGTCCATCACGAGCTCACGGAGATTTCCAAACAAAGGAACCCAGATTCTGTCATTATAGTACGTGAGTCCATCGGACTTAACTTCAGAATGGCCATCTACACCACGCAGTGCTTCAACTGCGAAGTTTTCTGCTTTCAAGGCTTCTCGTTGGCAGTCGCGGATCCGATCCGGTAATCCTGAATGTATTGTAAGTTGAAGCGCTCGTACCCGACGAGGCTTTTCGTACTCTTTTCTGCTTAGGGCATCAGCCACAACGTTGGCTTTTCCAGGATGATACTTAATAGCCAAATCATAATCGTTCAGTAATTCAACCCACCTTCTTTGCCGCATGTTGAGGTCTTTCTGATCAAAGATGTGCTGTAGACTTTTATGATCGGTGAATATTGTGCACTTTGTTCCGTATAAGTAATGTCTCCAAATCTTGAGTGCATGAACAACGGCTCCCATTTCCAAATCATGCGTTGTATAATTCTTTTCAGTATCCTTTAGTTGCCTGGACCCATAGGCAATTACTTTATCTCGTTGCATCAACACGCAACCGAGTCCTTGAATCGATGCATCGCAGTAAACCACAAAGTCGTCTATTCCATCGGGTAACGCAAGAATTGGAGCCGAACATAACATATCTTTAAGCGTCTGAAACGCGCGCTCTTCCTTTTCACCCCATCTGTATTGCACTCCTTTGTGCGTTAAGGCCGTTAGGGGTTGAGCCAATTGAGAGAAACCCTTAATAAACCTTCGATAATATCCGGCAAGCCCTAAAAATTGTCGGATTTCTGTTGGCGCTCTTGGGGTAGACCAATTCTTTATTGCTTCCACTTTGGCTGGATCGACGTGAATTCCTTCCTCATTAACAATGTGTCCAAGAAACTGGACTTCGCGAATCCAAAAATCGCATTTCGAAAACTTAGCATAAAGCTGTTCCTTGCGGAGCAATTCCAAAATAAGACGCAGATGCTCCTCGTGTTCTTCCTTTGACTTGGAGTAGATCAAAATATCGTCGATGAAAACTATCACAAACTTATCGAGGTACGGCTTGCACACTCGATTCATTAGATCCATAAATACGGCAGGTGCATTGGTTAGCCCAAACGGCATAACCAGGAACTCGTAGTGTCCATACCGAGTTCTGAAGGCAGTCTTAGGAACATCCTCTTCACGAACACGAAGTTGGTGATAACCAGACCGTAGATCGATCTTTGAGTAGTAGCTTGAACCTTGCAGTTGATCGAAGAGATCGTCGATTCGAGGAAGTGGATACCGATTCTTGATCGTAACTTTGTTAAGCTCTCGGTAGTCAATGCACATTCGGAACGTTCCATCCTTCTTCTTAACAAACAGTACCGGAGCTCCCCATGGAGACGAACTTGGACGAATAAACCCCTTGTCGAGTAGCCCTTGTAGTTGCGCGGAGAGTTCGTTGAGTTCGCTTACAGCCAATCGGTAGGGTGCGCGTGCGATAGGAGCGGCACCTGGAGCTAAATCAATCCCAAACTCAACTTGTCGAAATGGAGGCAGACCAGGCAGATCTTCAGGAAATACGTCTTGGAAGTCGCGAACTATCGGGTAATCATCAATTTTGCGCTCGGGATGTGTCGTGTCACACCCCCAAAATACCACTAACGGAGTTTATACCGTTAAGGGGCGCGACTAGACCAGGATCCACAACCATAGTTACAAATACTAAACGAATCGGGGTTAGTTCAAACACAAGATAGAAATCAAAGTCTTAAATTACATACGCAGCGGAAAATTAATTGTCTTTAGCACTAACCACGTGCTTTACATAAATGTTGTTTTAAATTCCCAGAATAGTTCAATTAAAATAAAGGTCTTCACGTGCCATGCCAACCCGCTCCGGATACTCCTTAGCGATCTGCAAAAGTTTAAACCACGCAAGTGTCAACCTAACGGTTGGTGAGTTCACAGTGGGCTTGTCATGCATTGGCCCGGTCTCATAATCATAATTCGTATCAAAATGTACTTACAAAATATTCATTTGTGAAAAGCAATGCTCGTAATTAATTCTCAGTTTATAAATGTTTTGTCCGTGACCACGTCATCGGGTATGTACTAGTTCCGTAAAGTTAAAGGACTCAACCGATATCGCGGGTAGCTAATCCGTTGTTCCATGCTCTAAGGAAGTTTGTACCAAAGCTGACTTATTTTGTGGGGGCCGAGCCATCCCGTACAGTGCGGACATAGTCATCGCGGTTTTTGCCTCCCCCGTGTCCTCCCCGGGACTACGGTCAAATAGGCTGATATTGTTCCTCCGTGCACTCCCCGTGCCACGGGGCGGAGTTTGTCAAACTCCAGTAGATCTACCCAACATCCCCTCGCTTTCACAAATTAATGGCACAATTTAAGTTGAGGACTTTTAAGTTATAAGGCATCCTTAGAAAACATGTGATATCATATGGTTTAGACTTTAACCTACACTAGCCATATTAAAACGTTTTCAGTTTTGTTTCGAAAACAGTTTGTTCACAGTTCACAAGTGTTTCTCATAAAACACTTCAATTCATCAAGTGGGTGCCGAGCATCCCGAGTTCTCAAGTTTATCAGTGAGGTGCCTAGCACTCTCGAGTTTAATCAGCATTGTTTTTCGTTAAGTTATTCGGTGTGGCCCAAACGGACTCACGGTAAGCGGGTTAGTGACACTCACCTTTGGTTGCACTGCTACACTTCAAGAAATCCAATTTGTGTTTGCTTAACGAAGACCTAGAACACGTTTAGGTCTTAGGTATTAGTTTCGTGTCTAATCTTTACTTAACGTCACTATGGTCCATAACATAGCACGTTGCAACTATGACTCGACATACCGACACACGACACCAATGGTTGATCATAAACAAGGGTTCATATAAATCAGATATCAAGCATGTTTCATCATGGTATAATCATGTAAGTCATGGCATAACACTTAAGCAAATTTCACAAGTTTGGTTTTTTTAGGTCAGGTCTTAGTTTCGCTAGCATAGTTTCGCTAGGCAGTTTCGCTAGGTGCACGGGCAGCACTTTCGCTAGGCAATGCCCGGTAACACAGTTTCGCTAGGCTAGTTTCGCCCGAAACTGCTGACGCAGTTTCGCTAGCCTAGTTTCGCAGGGAAACTGGTTTGAACTTTCGTTCAGGTATTTCGCTCGATAGTTTCGCTCGAGCTGGTCTGGTCAGGTTCCCGGCGACACTATAGTTTCGCTGGTCAGTGTCGCTGGAAGGAGATATAATTTCGCTACTTAGTTTCGCCCAGAGAACACACAGTTTCGCTGGTCGCGAAAAACATACGGATTTGCCTAAAAATCAACCTAACAGCTTCTGATCATACATGCAATTCATTATCTATCATCCCTAGGCATTTACCAACATAAATCAAGCAGCTTTAACAAGTTTAACATGTATTTTGATCATCAAATCTCTAAAATAGGTTCAAAACCCTAAAATGACCTAAATTTGCACAAATCTCTAATATGGATGGATTTCACACGTAAAGTTATCAACTTTATTACAGATCTAGCATCCTAAAGCATATATACAGAAGATCAAGCAATATCGTGAAGGTTTGGTCATGCTTTTTAAGAAAAACACATATAAAACACATAATGGAGGTTTTTGGGACTCACGGTTCGATCTCCTAGCTTGGTAGATGATGGTTTGAGGCTGAGATCTCGACAACTTGGTGTGAACCTCGACTGACCAGAATCTCCAGGAGAAAAGAGTGTGTGTGTGTTTGTTGTGATATGAGGCAAATGAGGCTACTAGGGTTTATTAAGTTTATTTATATCAGAGGCTAGTTTCGCTGGCAGTTTCGCTGACCAGGCGAAACTAGCTCCGGTCACGAGTTAACGGGTAGTTTAGCTAGCTACCGGGCGACACTATAGTTTCGCCCGTTAGTTTCGCTGGCTACCAAAACAGGTCAGTTTTCACATAATCAAGTATTTACAATTAATCATGCTATTCACAATGATAAGTCATGTATTTAAATCATATTGCACATAAGGACAATTAATGATGAGCACATAACACATATGGGCGGGTTCGGTGATCAACCAAAGGTCGTGGACGTATTCGGCCTAGTTATGCATTAGTTACTTAAGTTAACACTTATAACGTAACTAATGGGTTTGTCTAACGGAAGTTAACCTTGAAATTCTCGGGTGTCACAATCTATGGGCCTAGCAAAATAAAAATTGGGATAGGATGTCCCCCCCCTCAAAATCGGACGTGAAAGTTTCCTTTCATCCGGCTAAAGTAGGTCAAATAAAGAAAAAAAGAAAAAGAAAGGAGTTCTGGCTTTCAGATTCTAGAAAACTCCAAAAAGATCTACTCCTTACTCAAGTTTACAGTGAAAGATAAAGTAAAACTTCATTGATTCTGTCTTCCTTATTCTTTTTATTTGATTTAGATTTTATGAATTCTTTATTCAATTATGACATAAATGAAATGTGAAATTCTTGAGTAGTCTACATCCTCTCGAATGATGAATCCCGTAATTCTTAATTAAAGAGAGTACCTTGGAATTCATAAGGATTTTACTTGTCTATGTACTGTTCCATTCGATCTTTTAGGTCCCGACTTCACCTCGACGGTTAGGCCACGATGCCCTTAAAGTCTATATGCGATAGATAGACTCTTGTAACCATGACATCTTTTCTATTTGCTTACTTGAACAGAATTTCTTTCTAAAAAAAAGGAACTGTTTAACGGGTTTATCCTTCATCTTTTCTGAAGTTTCGATAGAAAGATTCCTCTACCAATGTAAGACAATCAACTCCATTCGTTAGAACAGCTTCCATCGAGTCTCTGCACCTATCCTTTTTCATTTTCGCTTTCTGAACCTTTGTAGTTTTTGTTGCCTACTCACACGAACCCATATCCTTACTTTTCTATCAATTTCTAATTCTAATCTTCCTCCCCAATCTGATATTATGGTGCCGGTATAGACCGAAATTCCGTTATCATTTAATTCTGACTGGTAATAAATACCGGGACTTTGCAATATTTGATTGATCACAATTCTATAGATTCCATTTACTATAAAAGCTCCCAGAGATGTCATTAGAGGGATCTTTCCTATCAAAATTGTTTGGTAGGAAACTTTGCGCAGAGTTCTATTACTATTAATGGGTGGCTCCGCGATTTCTTATGGGCACAGGCATCCCAGGTAATTCAGTCTTATGGTTCTTCATTATCCCCCTCCTTGCGGTTAAGGTAACGACTTCGGGCATGGCCAGCTCCCATAGTGTGACGGGCGGTGTGTACAAGGCCCGGAAACGGATTCACCGCCGTATGGGCGATTCAGGTGAGATCCAATGTAGATCCAACAACTTGTATCAGTATCTCAATTTCAATTCAAACATGGGTTTGATTCACACTCCATGTTCTGATAAATATTTACCATCCGAAAAGAGGAAAAAACGGAGTCTTTGTCAATTTCAAGTCGAATTGACTAATCCGGTATATTTTCTATATATATATAGTGAAAAGTTCATTGTAGACACCCCCATAAGTGTAGACAGGTAGACACCATTTTTCACCATTAGATCTCTTGATCCAATGATTGTGATTAATTTTCTTTTTTCTTTTTTTATTTTTTCTCATTAATTAGAAACTTTCATATGTGAAAAAGAGCTATTTCACATTCGAAAGTGTCTACAATGAACCTCACCCTATATATATATATATATATATATATATATATATATATATATATATATATATATATAACTTCAAGGGTTTTCTAATGATCCTTATTCTATATATATATATATATATATATATATATTATATATATATATATACTAGTATATATAAGGGATGGTTATGGTGAAAACCACTCCGAGTTGGGAAAACTTTCAAAACTCTTTAAAAACGGGGTCAAAAAGTTTTTTTTTTCATTCAATTTTTTTATGGTGATTCTTTGGGTTATATCCTACCCCTAGGTGGAAAAAAATCAAAAAACGCCCCGGCAATTTTTTCTAAAAAAATCTCAAAAAACGGTTGTTACATATGTAACCAATATATGTATACAATGTTACATATGTAACAAGACCGTTTTTTGACATTTTAAAAAAAAATCCCCGAGGCGTTTTTTTGATTTTTTTTCACCTAGGGTAGCCTATAACCTAAAGAATCACCATAAAAAAAAATTGAATGAAAAAAAAAACTTTTTAACCCCATTTTTGAAGAGTTTTGAAAGTTTTTCCAACTCGGAGTGGTTTTCATTTTACCCTTTCTCAGTATATATATATAGTTCTAAAAAGTTGTCAAAAGAAAAAGTTCTCATTTAAACCTAACCCCCCATGAATTTGAATGCTTCCCCCCTGAAAATTAGTGGCTCAGAATGGTTCTCAAAAGTTCTCAAAGAAAAAAGTTCTTATTTGAACCTAACCCTATATATATATATATAGGAATGAGAACTATTATTAACCGAGTCTTAAAGGATTAACCAAATAACCAAATCCTATAACTTATATTTTTGATCTAATGGATCAAATTGAATCAGAGTTTTTATGGTTGTGGTTGTTGCAAGGACAAAGAGGTAATTTACTATTTTTTTGTTTTTACCCTAATCTAATCACATATTCCATTTATCTTTCTTCCCCAACCCACTTCTCCTTTCTTCCACATAAGAGTTCATTTATCTTTCTTCGGGAGATTCCATATAACCTAATCTTTGTTTATTTATCTTTCTATTTTTTGACAAAAAAAAAGATACATGGGTTTTGCAAGAGCGAGCAGGGTCGGCGGAATCTTCAAAGATCTAAAGATGGAAAAAGGCGATCTTCACGCCACCGGAAATTTGTTCCTTTTTAGATCCGCCATCCGTGCATACCCTCGATTCGCCGGATCTTCGCCAGACGACGACGGATTCTCGACATCGATGGCTTCTCTGCTCGAAACGAGACATCTACGGCTTCATAAATAGTGAGCGAGTCATCGTAGTTTTCTTTTTTCAACTGATTCGTACACCAGAAATTGTTCCTGTTTGGATCCGCCATAGTTTTTTTCTTTTTTTATATTTTTTTTCCATTTTGAGATTTGGGTGAATTTTGCTACACCCCGAATTTGTTTTCTTATGAGATTCGTATGGTTGAATTTTGAAGAACAACAATGACATTAATGATTTGTTTCATTTTTTACTTTTTTTTTTATCAACAAAGACTGATTTCTTTGTTATTTCAAAGCTTTTAGATGAATGAACTTTTTGTTGTTAATTTTGATTTGTATTCTATTCTCTTAAAAAGTATTTTGATGAATTTTCTTTTGCCATCGATGCTCACATCTCGAATTATTATTTAAAGGTATTTTATTTTACGATCCGTTCTTTGATTTTCTGGTTGTATGAAATTCTTTTATTTTCTTGAATGAATTTTTTTATTTTCTTGTAGGTTGTAATCTCTGTATATTTAGTTTATATTTTAGTTGTACATTTCATTTTTTTTTGTTCTAATCTTGATAGCACTAGTGTTTACTGAGCATCACACAACTGTTAATGTGCTTTTGTTGAACCTTTATGCTTTATGCTTTTGCAGTAAACGTTAACAGAGCATCACACCATAGCATTGGTGTTTACTAGATCGTCAAACCACTGTTAATAGTTATAACATCAGTGTTAATATGCATATTGATGCATTTAATATGCATATTGATGCATTTGTAGGTTGTAATATATGCATATGTAGTTGTACTTTAGTAGAAGTATCAATGCAATTGGTTATGATTGTATGGATGTAATTTTGTTATTGTTAGTATTAATAACAGTGATGTTAGTAGTTGTAACACTGGTGTTACATCACACGTCTGAGAAAACGATAATAAAAAACGTTGAGACTATAATCGAATTAAAGATAAAAATGCGACGAGTTTAATGGTGCAATTTTTATAAAAATCCGACAATGTATAAAAAAGTTATGGACTTTTTTAAATGAAGGGGGTTTTATGTGGGTTTGTTAAATGATAGATTTGTCTTTTTCAATTTAATAAAAAACAAAACATAATTTAAAAAGGCAGCTTTTAATTGTAGCCCTTAGATCAATAACACTTTTTTGATCAAACCATTCATTGGTGGTTAATTAGTTATTGCTCCAAGAGAGGGTTAATATATGCCCAACCCTATATATATATATATATATATATATATATATATATATATATATATATATATTGCCTAAGAAATCTGTTAATAATAAATAATTGGTAAACTATAAAGTAAATAAAAGTGTTATAGAACTGTTAAACTACAATTTAATAAACTATATTATATATTTAGTTATTAAATAATTTAAAATGCAAAAAATAAAAAGTTGAATATATATATCCAAAACTGTTCTTTTAATATAAATAATAATTTTTTCATATAATTAATTAATTATGATGTTGATTATTCCTATTAAAAAAATATTTTTTTATTTTTTGCCATGGAAATACAAATAATTGATTAATTAGGGTGGTGATTATCTATACAATAAGTATCATTTATTTATTGCCATGAAAATATATTATTATATATTTAATTTAGTGGTTAAATAATTGGTTATTAAATAATTTAGAAGGAAATAGATAATAAGTTGGATATAGATATCCAAAACTTTTCTTATAATAGAAAATAAGAATTCTTTTCATATAATTAATTAATTATGATGTTGATTATCCCTATAATAATATATTTTATTTTTTGTCATGGAAATACAAATAATTGATTAATTAAGTTGGTGATTATCCATACAATAAATATTTTTTATTTATTTTCATGGAAATAAAAAAACTAAAAATAAAAGGGATGATTTGGGAGAGAAAATTCTTATGAGATGGAACATAAGAATGACATGTGTTCCAAATCTTTTCTTTTATATAATAGTATGATGATGATTTTATTGCCATGAAAATATATTATTATATATTTAATTTAGTGATTAAATAATTGGTTACTAAATAATTTAGAAGGAAATAAATAAAAAGTTGGATATAGATATCCAAAACTTTTCTTATAATAGAAATAAGAATTTTTTTCATATAATTAATTAATTATGATGTAAATTATCCCTATAATAATATATTTTATTTTTTGTCATGGAAATACAAATAATTGATTAATTAAGGTGGTGATTATCCATATAATAAATATTTTTTATTTATTTTCATGGAAATAAAAAAACTAAAAATAAAAGGGATGATTTCTATGAGATGGAACATAAGAATGACATGTGTTCCAAATCTTTATATATATATATATATATATATATATATATATATATATATAGGAAGGATAAAATGAAAACCTCTCCGAGTTTGGAAAATCGTGAAAACCAAGCTAAAAAATTCGATTTTTGATCCGATTTTTTTATGGTGATTCTCTAAGTTAAAAAAAACCCCCTTTATGCAAAAAAGTAAAAAAAAACGCCTACTAAATTTTTTTTAAAAAAATATTTTATAACCGATGTTACATATGTAACAATACCCTGTTACATATGTAACATCAGTTATAAAATATATTTTTTTAAAAAATTTACTAGGCGTTTCTTTTTACTTTTTTGCATAAAGGGCGGGTTTTTTAACTTAAAGAATCACCATAAAAAATCGGAACAAAAAATGATTTTTTTAGCTTGGTTTTCACGGTTTTCCAAACTCGGAGAGGTTTTCATTATATCCCTCCCATATATATATATATATATATATATATATATATATAGATTTAGGTTCTGCAAAAAAAACATTTCACCTAAGAAAGCTAGGAAGCAAACACGTGCTGACATGTGTACATAACACACTAACACAATGCATAAAAAAGTAAAATATGCTAACGCAGTAACACACTGGATACAGTGTGTTAGTGTGTTATTGTCCACGTGTCAGCATGTGATTGCTTCCTAGCCTTCTTAGGTGAAAATATTTTTTTAGAATAACTTTACCCTATATATATATATATATATATATATATATATATATATATATATAGTTTCTTGTATATTGTAACCAGACACACAACAGATTGACAATCTGAGTTAGTTGTATTCTCCTTGTTTATCAAGTAATTAATATAGTGTCAAGTATTATAGATACGTTGTGTATTTTACTTGCTTTACATTACATTTCCGTTTGCATTAACAAAGAGAGTAGTCGGTTTAACTAGTTCCACCAGGTTAAACAAGAAGTAAAGTCTTGTATCTTAGTTAAATCTATTTAAACCAGCCCTCGATCCTACAAGTGGTATAAGAGCTTGGCTCTTGTTTTAAAGATTTTCTGTTTAAAACAACTGATTTACTTTATACTCTGTTTTTAGCAAAAACGATGTTTTCCCACATTTCGAAACATTTTAAACAAAATGGTTGACTCTCGAAATCGCAGTTCCAGTAAACCACCTTCTTTTATGTTCGATGATTTTGATACGTGGAAATTACGAATGATATGGTATCTTCATCATTCTGACTATAGGATGTAGAAGTCTGTAATTTATGGTTCCACTATTCCAACAACGAAATCAACCACCGAACCAAAGGTTGACTTGATAAAACTTATTGTGACTTCTCTGATGAAGATCACAAATCCGTCGAGGGTAATCACAAAGCTTTGTGGGCATTACAAGCTGCACTTCCAAATTCTGTTCTTGTTGGTTTTAAAAATTAGAAAACTGTTTTCGATTTATAGAAGGCACTAAATGAAATGTACGAAGGTACAGATGAAGTAAAAGAAAAGAAAAAGGACATACTAAAACAAAGATAAGAAAATTTCTCTTACAGGAGTGGTGAAAGCATGAATGCTCAATATCTTCGTTTTGTACAATTATTCGATGAATTGCAGGGAAATGATGTAAAACTGGAGAATGACAATGTCATCAGAAAGTTTTTAAGGTCTCTACCTGATGTATGGACTGTATATACAGTAAGCATCAATTATAACAAAGATATTAAAAATTTGAAGCTAAGTGAATTACATGGGATGTTGAGTGCCCATGAGATGGAGATCAAAGAGAAATCTGGTGTTTTAAGCAAATCAAACTGCATTAACACTTCCCACCTCTACTGTACTAATCACTTCTCATGATGTGAGAAGTCAATATAGTGATCAGACACCTATGATCATTTATCCCACTTCACCAAGAGGTAATGAACTTGTACCTCAGTTTTATAACAACTTTGCTCATGTTGCAGAAACAAACCTTAGAGGTTTCACTAGATCTGATCTAGAATGCATAAGTGCTAATGACCTGGAAGAAATGGACATCAACACACAACTGGAAATTGTCTCATTCAGAGTACAACATTTCTACAAAAGAACTGGTAGAAAATATAATGGAGACAAAAGTGTTCAAATTGGACTTGACAAAAGTAAGGCAAAATGCTTTAACTGTCACAAATTATGACACTTTGCTAGGAAGTGCAAGCACCCAAGAAGTGAAGGAATGAACAAGGATGGAGGCAATTACACGAGACCTCAGAATGCATACACCAAATCTCATAATACACATACAACATCATCTGAAGGCCTCACACCTCCTAAACCTGGCTCAAATGCTCATAGCAATGCAACTGTTGCAGTTGCTAATCAAACTGAATGGGTTGATTGGGAGGACATAATGCAAGAATTTGTTCCCATCAACCATGCTTTGATGGCAAAGGAAGTCTCATCTTCTACTTCTACCTCCTCAAACATTGAGGATACATCCAATAAATCTCAGGAAAGCATCTGGGTTGTAGATAATGGATGTTCTTGTCACATGATAAGATATAAAAATCTACTGAAAAATACAAAAAGATTTAATGGTGGACTAATTGCTTTTGTAAGCACTGAGGGATAAATATCTGAACAAGGGACAATAAGCAATGGAAAGATTGCCTTTGATGCATCCATCAAGTTGCGATCCCGATGGGCAGCATGCTTATATCTTTTTACGAAAGTAAATTCAATATTGGTGGCGCGTGCATTTTTGCATATTCCATTTCCATGCATTTTTGAGCTTTTTCGGTTGCTAATTGATGCCAAAGCCTATGTGTTTCCTTTCGGGATTGCGAGTTGAACGATACGCCTCTAGGTTAGATAATTGAGTTTAGATTTACATGCTACCCCTTGGGCATTGGGATCGCAACTTGGTGGATGCATCCATAAGTCGACGCTCTAAGTTTTGAAAAATGCTCAAATTTATCATTCATGTATCCATTATTCCAATTGTCACACCCCCAAAAATCCCACGCGCGACAACGCGCCGCAGGGAGCGTGACAAACCAGGATCGAACACATTAGCCATACGAACAGTCTATATGCAATGTAAAAGTAAAACCAGAGTAAATGCGGTTATTAAATGCGGAAGCGTAAACGACAAAGTTGTAATAATTGTTCAAGCGCCAAAACATGCGCAAACCAAAAGTTAATAAGTTTGATAAATAAATAAGTCTATGATGCATGCATGGTAATAGTAATCCTTATGTGGTGCATCCTAGCTCGTGGCAGACAATCCAGTTTAGCGACCTGAGATATAACATGCTAAAGTGTCAACACAATGGTTGGTGAGTTCACAGGTTTATCAGTTCAGTAACATTACAAGTTCAGTTTAAGATTGACCGTTCAATAACGTCAAGTTGTAGGAGCATAATCACTAATATATATCAAATAGCTAGCTAGGCTATATACATGAAACTTCGCACGTTGATGGTCACCGAAGCTAACAGTTGTTTATAGTTTGCCTTGTTGTGTTTAGGACGAATATAACACCCGTTCGATATCCAATCGTGTCAGAGCGACTGACCCGGGTGGGGTTTGTCAGACCCAGTAGTACTACAATATATTTCCCGCTATCGTCATTAATACTAACGGTACCATAGGAAGGACTTTGTTGTATAGTGTGCTACAAGTACTTCAAGTGATATATAAAAGTCTAATTATCTCAGTTGTGTAAATCATGCATGTTAATCTCCCCCAAAAGGATTAAAACAGTAAAATGGGGCCGTGAAACTCACCTTAGGTTGCACAGCAAAAGTTTCCAAATAAACAGTTAATCCAAGTAGCAAGAACGAGTCTTGTGCAAGCAATCAATCACCTAACGAGCATACGAGTATAAGTGTGTGTTCTAAACTATTAAATCTAACGTAACGATAGAAACGAAGGATCGTGAAGTTCGGAATAAGTCGAGGATGGTACGTGTGCCAAATCCGAGCGATTATCGAAATAACGCGAGAAAATACAATATATATTAATATTATATATTCTCTAAGTTTAAATATTCAAAAATAAATATATACATGATATATTTATTTACTAGACGTTTAAGAATTGTTAATAACGGATTTGCTAAGACAATATATATATATTTATATATGTTAAAGGTTTTCATAAGATGTTCGGTTATTTCCATAGAATCCAACGACATAAGTCTATATATTAATCTATTCAAAGTTTATATATATTTTACCTTTTTGTAAAACTTAGAATTTTTATATCAATATTTCTATATATATATAGATGTTGGAAATATATATTTTAATTTAAAACACATTTTACAATTTAAAAATATGTTTTACGAGGGTTTAATGGTTTCAAATATACTTTCACGGGGCTAGGATATGAGAAGGAACAAGTTTTGGTACAAGATCTAGGATGCGCATACTCAAGCAACACAAATTAACACCAAATCAACCAAAAATAATAATATGGAGGTCACTGGGTTCGAACCCGTGACCTCCGGGACCATCACCGAGGTTTTAACCACTCAGCCAGTGGTTCATTTGTGTTCAGATCTCGTTTGAATTGGTTTTATGTACACACAGTGACCAGGAATCGAGTCTAGAAAAATACAGGAAAAAAAATTGGCGAGGCCGGGACTCGAACCCGCGACCTCTCGGAAACGGACCAGCGATCAAACCAGTTGTGCCAGATTGGCGTCTGGTATTAGATCCGATTCACAAATATATAACCCGATCCTGTCCGACTTCATCTTCTTCACCCATAATCTCCGGTGATCGGAACCCTAGTTCCGGTCGCCGGAAAATCGGAAACTTCAAATAAAACGCAGAAAAAGATGCGACTAACATGAAGGGAAAGTTACCTCGATTCGGAGATGAGAGAAAACACGTTTTTGACACC